>JAPEVF010001419.1:0-10034 GCA_029747585.1 Pleurotus djamor | reverse complement strand
CGACAACGAAATCGTCCTTTGACAGAATTCTTTACGCGACAACGCGACCGGAGACGTACGCAGTCATTCAGCAGCGCGAGAACCGTCTCATCAGAGAGACCTCAGCGAGTAACACTGTACTCTGACAGTGGTGTCGACATACGCACATATTACCCGTACCTTTCAACGCCCTCGGCTGCACATACGTATCAAACGAGGCGCACAAGAGGGGCAGATGTCGATGCTTTTGGTAGGAGGACGGGTGCCGGGGGTGATTACGACGAACCATCGGACAAAGACGAGCTTCCCGCGTATGAACACGCCGGCGGGCCACCGAAATATGTTGATTTGGAGTTGGGGAGACTAACGCTGAGAAATCGTACAGGAACAGGAGAAGACGGTACTGCTTCTCCGTCTACACAGCAGGAACCTCAAGACGGGACACCGGTACCGACTTCTGTCCCTCCTTCTGAATCCCCTGTACCATGCCAATCTCCTGAGTTTTCAACTGAAGATGGAGTGCAGGTTCCCTCGCCCGCTCGACCTTCCGGGGAACTACCCACAGCGCCTAACCCTCTTTCAATACCAAGTGCAACTCAGGATGAAGACCAACTTCCTCCCTCACCTCGACCTCCTGACCCTGAGCCAAATACATCCCCTCCGGATGCCTTGGAAGCCAACGAAAGAATTTCTCCTCCTCCCGCTCCAACTGTATCGTCGGATCCTCCCCATCCTCAGTCATGATTATACATTATTTCCTCTTTCCTGGACCATCGGACACCGGACTATCTTTCATCATATGGACGGTATCTCTGTTACATCTCTGTTTCAATATATATTGTACTCTCCAACCCATGTTGTACGCTAATCCTACCTACGCATTTCTGGTCAATCTTCTCTCCACATAGTCTTCCTTCCTCAGGGTTTACATTTACTTGTAACAGGTATTTGCGTTGGAATTGCGTAGTATTTTTCTACCCTCGGCATATGGCAGTGGCGACGAATTTTCTTGTAGACCACGCCTCATTGGTTCATGGATGCTATGGAATGTAGATTCGTATAGTCTGTGTCGGTCCTCAGAATAGTTGAGGGCTTCGGGTTGGCGTGCCATAATAATACGGCAACAGACAACAAAGGTAGGGACATCCAGCGTACACTGACACAGATCAGGGGAGGTGTAGGACATATGAAGTAACCAGAACTCACCTATCATTGTGTCTGACTTTGCGCCACTCTCTGCTTGATAGTTGGTAGATCACCAATAATGAGTCCGATCGTGGGGCTGAGAATATGTATGCCCTCCCTATTGATGTTGATCGAAAGGACGGTCAAGTACTCCGGGATCATTTTCATCCTGATAAAGTCTTTGATTCGAGGTACGACCACTTGACGTATCTTCTCATTGTCGAATAAATCAGGAAAATCTTGAAATCGTTTGAACTTGATATCAGCACCATCCCGTTGCTGGTCAAAAGAGTCGCTCAAGAGTGGGATTTCGGCCGCAGGGACGGGGAATTGACCAGCCGTTGAGGCATATTTGTCTGCACTACGTCGGAGACCGCGCCCCACCTCCAGCTTAGAGAGGTAGAACAGACAACTCGGGTTGTTCGTTCGAATCAGTGGGTTGTCAGCTGAAAGACAAAGGCATAGTCAGACTTACGGATTACATTGTGGTGGGATCGGTAAGGGGGGGACTCACTTCCACATAGCCGAAAAATTTCACATATCCATCGATGTCCAAAGTTCCAGTCGGTGCGTTGACACTGCGGAGAGCAGTACCTTGATATACCGCAGGCAAGGCAGACTTTCATGGGACATTGCTTCGAGACGGGTGTATGGCACTTGTACCACAAGCGAGCAAGCACATTAGGAGATGGCTTCTCCAGTGCGGAAGGATCAAGTTTAGGAACTCACAATGGTACATCCTGCATATTGTTTTGCATCGGCTCGGGATTCGTTCCAGGCTCTGATATAAGGCCACATCGAAGCATCCGTTGAAGCCCAAGCTGCAATAGCGCGCGGATGGGAGGGAAGACTAACGAAACGTTCCATGAAAGGCACTATAGCTGGGAATTTGACGTAAAACCCCAGTAGTTGACCGAACTGCTCGATCACGATAGTCCTGGTTTCAATAGTGCGAAAGTAATTGACAATACCAAGTTGCAGCATGTCTACGATGGGGTAATAACTAGATGTTGTCGGACATCTGAAGATGAACCCGAAGTACGAGGCTCGAGTGCCCTCAAACTTCGGCCCCATGAGAGATGGATCGAGTTGAGGATAATATTTAAAAAGATACTTCATGCTTATGTTGATTTGATGTACGGTGTCTCCAGAAAGGATGGAGTAAGGAAGAAGCTTGTCACAGAACAGGGATATAAGGGTGGATGTGTTTTGTGATACGAGAACGAGGAGCAGGCGATCGTATTCAGAGAGGGGGTTGGGCGAAAGGTTTTGGAGATATTGAGCGAGGGACGCAGCGAGGAGGACAGGGATGCGTGAAACCCCGCCGAATTTCTCAACAAATTCGCCGTTCGGCGTTTTTCCCAAAGCAAGCCGAAGTGAGTGCCCGACGAGGGTATTGATAGCCTCAACAAGGTTCAGCAACTCCCATCCTACAATTGAAGGGGCCTGGAGTCTGTGCCAGACCTCCGCGATGGCATTGGAGGTGTGCACATTGATTAATGTCTCTGCTCCTAGATGGTCTGAAAGATACCTGAAGACACTGGAGAGGATGGATAGCAAGGACAAGCCTCGAGCCCAGCGGGTAGAATCTAGGGAGTCCGTCTGCAGAGGAAGTAACAGAGATATCCACGAGAATATTTGTTCTTGTTCCTCAAGAAGGGTAGGCATTAACGTATCCTCCTTGGGGCCGTCATATTGGATCAGGTGAGCTAGGCAACTGAGGGAAAGATTGACGTGGTCAATGGTGTCCTGGTGAGATATAGACATCATGTTTCTGGAAGGTAGGCTAGCAAGAGCTGCCTGTGCCACTGGTACGAGCGCTGGTCGCTCTAGCGGCGTACTGCGGGAGCAAAGGTATCTTTCAAGCCCATCAATACCTTGCAACGATCCTGAGGCAGCATAACGGGCGATCGACTGGCAGTGGTGAAAATTGCGTCAGAATAATTGACCATTATATCGAGAGAGTAAAAGACAACCTTTAGGGGCTCCCTTAGGGCTTGGAAGGCCATGTTATCCGGGCGTGAACGTTTGAACGGTCAACTGAAGGTTGTGGGAGTTCACAAACGTCCAACGTAACGTCACCTCCAAGTTTGGTTACCGACAAATTCAGGGTCGGTTTTTTTTATATCAGGGGCGCCCCTCAGCAATTCCTCCAGGGGGTAGCGCACAGCACGACGAGGGACTTGAGAGGGACAAAATGGTGGTCATTCCCTTTCACTCATAGACTATATGGAAGTAGATTGGTCATATTGGCTATGATTCTCGACAATTGGTGTTCAGATGTGTAAGTTGAGACCCTCGGGTTGGCCTTTGGTGACAATGGCGGACAGCGACGTTCAGCGTGCACTGATAAAGAACATGGGAGGTGTATGACATAGTAGAAGCTAGCTAGGAATCACCTATCACTTGTCTGACTCTGTACATCTCTCTCCTTGATAGTTGCTAGGTCTCCAATGATGAGTCCGATTGAGGGGCTCAGAATCGGCAAGACACCTTCATTGACATGAAGCGAGAGGACAGTCAAATACTCCGGGATCGCTTTCATGTGTATAAAATCTTTGATTCGAGGGACGACCACTTGGCGTATCTTCTCCTTCTCGAATAGTTCAGGAAAATCTCGGAATCGTTTGAGCGTGTTTTGATCATCCGGTTGCAAGTCGAAGAAATAGTGCAAGAGTGGGATTTCCGTAGCAGGGACGGGGAAGGTACCAGCACTCAAGGCGTATTTGGCTGCACGGCGTTGAAGGTCGCGATCCTTCTCCAGCTCAGAGAGATAAAATAGGCAATTCATGTTGTTCGTTCGGATGAGTGGGTTGCCAGCTATTAAGGAGGATCAGATTACATCCGCACATCGGTGGGATTAATTGGCCTAGGGAGTAAGTAGCCGGGGACTTACTACCACATAGTCGAAAAATTTCACATAGCCATCTATGTCTATCTTCCCAGTCGTTGCGTTGACACTGTGTAGAGCAGTACATTGAGATACCGCATGCAGAGCAGACTTTCATTGGACATTGTTTTGATGTCGACTTATGACACTTGAAATACAAATGAGGAGATGGTGGGGATGGCNTCGGGGGGNAAGGGGGTTCAAGTACAGGAACTCACAATGGTACATCCCGTATACTGTTTGGCGTCGCATCGGGCATTGTGCCAGATGGATATATGAGCGCTCAACAAAATATCCACTTCAGCCCACGTCGCCGCAGCACGCGAGTTGGCGGGAAGCCGAACGAACCGTTCTATGAGAGGCAACGCAGCCGGGAATTTGGCGTAGAAACCCAGCAGTTGACTGAGCTTTTCAATCACAGAAATCCTATATTCGATAGCGCGAAAGTGATCGGCAATACCAAGTTGCAGCATGTCCAAGATGGGGTAATAGCTAGATGTTGTCGGGCACTCGAAGATGAACCGGAAGTACGAGGCCGTTGTGTCCTCGAATCGTTCCATGACAGATGGATCAATTTGAGAGTGATGTTTACAGAGATACTTGATGCTTTGATTGACTTGATGTATGGTGTCTTCGGAAAGGATGGAGTAAGGAAGGAGGTCGTCACGGAGAAGGTATATGAGGGTGGATGTGTTTTGTAATGTGAAAACGAGGAATAGGCAATCAAGTTCAGAGGTAGGGTTGGGTGAAATGTTCTGGAGGTATTTATCGAGGGACGCAGCATAAAGGGCTGGGATGCGTGAGACTCCACCGAACTTCTCCACAAAGTCGCCGATAGGTGTTTCCCCCAACGCAAGCCGAAGTGAGTATCCGACGAGGTTGTTGATAGCCTCAACGAGGGTTAACAACTCAGTTCCTGCAATTGGAGTGGCCTGGAGTCTGTGCCACAATTCCACGGTGACATTGGAGGTGTGCACGTTGATCGACTCCGACGAGTCCATTGCTAGATGTTGTGCAAAATACCCGAAGATAGCAGACGTGATGGATAGGAAGGACAAGCCTGCTAGAGCCTGCGTAGTATCTAGCAAGTCGTTTTGCAGGAGAAGTAGAAACGATATCCACGAGAATATTAGTTCTTGCTGCTCGAGAAGCAAGGGCATTAATGTATCTTCAACGGGGCCATCAAATTGGATGAGGTGAGTTAGGCAGCTGAGTGAAAGATTGGCGTGGTCAATGCTGTCCTTAAGAGACGAAGACGTAGGGCTGTTGGTGATAGATAGGCCTGCAAGAGCCGCCTGCGCAGCTGGTACGAGCGTCGATCGTTCCATCGTATGGGAAGCTAAATATCTTTCAAGTTTTTGAATACCTTGCAACGACCCTGAAGCCGCTTCGAGTGCGACTGACTAGTAGCGGTAAAAACTGGGTCAGTAATGATTGACAATAGAGGTTGAAAAGTAAAAGACAACCTTTAGAGACTCGCTCGGTGCTCGTAAATTCATGGTACTATGGTTGTGTGGGCGCCACTGATCAACTGAAGGTTGTGGTAGGCCGTGGAGTGGGGTTGCCGCCAAATTTTCCAAGAGCTCGGTCTACTGAGGACAGACATCGAGCTTCCCAAGCTTGTTTCCAAGGTTTAGGAGACGAGTGGTGGTTACGCCTCATTGAAGAACAAAACAGTGGTTGATGTCGTGATACAGTAGTGAGTGTGGAGAGTAGAAGGCCATACATAAAACCTCAACGTTGTCAACGTTCAACAAGGACAAGGTAAAGACGGGAAGCCGCATAGTGTGCAATGGGGGAGAGAGAGAACCTAAACATAAGCGTATGTCGAACACCACATAAAAAANCTTCAGGGAAAAGGAACAAATCATAAGAATGGATACTATACGCGCAGTAGGGAGACGACAACAAAAAGGTCAAGAATCAAAAAGCGGGCATATCAGTTTTATCCGAATTCGCCATAGCAAACACCCGATACAAACTCATAGCTTCTTCTAAACGGGCGTTCCTCAAGCTGAAATGCGCCATCTCAGCGGAATCAGCGTCAGAAGCCGGATCGACAATCGCAAGCTTGATGAGCGACTGGAAGAATCGGCAAAGCTGGAGAGGCATGATCAATTTACAAGGCATGACACAAGAAGGGAGCCAACGGGGACATACGTAACGAACGCCCGTGGCCCACTTGTCTTCACTAGACATCCCTTCTTTCTCCTCCCGTTCGATGAGATCCAGTTGTTCGATGCACGAGTGGATGAACGGCCCCAGGTACTCCGTGCGCACCAGATCTGCGACCGTAGTTTTTGGCGCTTGTTCATCATTCGGACCAGCGTTAGGAACGGGAATAAGTGTAGTATCCCGAACCAAGCGTCCAATGAGATCGAACGAGGGGAACGACGGCGGCAAGGACAGCAAAACATCAAGGAACCGAGTAGGACTGAGGTCGTGGTCTGTCGTTGGCGTGCTAGCCTCGGCAACGGAAACCCGTGTTGGAGGGGGATTCGAGAGCAAAGCGACGATGAGTGAGTAAGCCAGGGTAGGGTTATGGGCCACGATGGGAGCGAGGTCAGAGGAGGTCAGAAGGATGTTTCGACCATTCGTGGAATTAGAAGGCGTAGACGTTAACGTATCAGTAGGAGGCAAGGTCAAGGCAGGTAACAATGGGTTGAGAAACTACCTAAAAGTGAGCTAAAGGTGTCAACCCTAACAGAAGAATGCCTACCTTTTGTTCAGCAAGCGTAAGGACTCGCTGTTTTCCCGCGAGAAGCAGTGACATTGCTCGTGCAATTTCTTCTTTCCTCGAGTCAGTTTCGCCCGATACATGAGGTGTTACAGTTTTGGATGTGGGTCTAGAGAGCCAAGGTAAGCTATGTCAAGGACACAAATATCCGAGCGACGTACATATTTCCGTTTCCAAGGTGAAGTGGTATTGCCTCATCTGCAAGGTCATCCTCCGACAACATCAAGTTCGCCACTTGCAATTTTGGGGGCAAAGGTGAGCGTGCAAGGGTGCTTGGGGAATACGGCGCGATCTGTCATGGAGGATGTTTAGTGAATGGATTCTCATTGCAGACAACCAGCCACGTACGTCATTGCCATCACCCTTCAGGATCTTCCACAACACCCAAACCAACTGTTCGTTCGACCCCACCACAGACGACCCGGCCAATGCAATATGCCTCTCTTTGACAAACGTATCAAAAAGAGATGTCTTGAACGGGTTGATTGAAATCGGATAAGGCGCATAGAGGTAGTAAAGAATATAGGAAGCTAAGATACGTTGAGGCAGCTCGCTGATCCGGGCATCATTCGGATGCTGCGAGGTCGTCGATGATTCAAGAATGGGTAAAAGCGCATCTAAGGCAACTTGGAACCGCATCGTAGGCTGAACGAGCTGCGAAAAAGCCTGCGCAGCGTTGGAACAAGGTAAAGACAACGTCCGTCTCATAAGGTGTGCTACCGACGCTCGTGTCGTGTCGGCCGAGCTGGTCATTGTCGGGGACGTTGTACTGATTGAATTGAAATTATGAAGTTGTCGACCGTGGATGCCAATGCCGTTGTGCACGCTGACTGGAGAACGCGACAAGGATAGAGCCGTCATACCTCAGCATGGGTGCTGGCGTCGAGGCTGGGGATTCAGACACATAAAAAGAGAGATAACCAACGAGCTCACCGGAGCCAACGACGTCGACGTCAAACGTGCAATGAGTACCAATTCAAGAGGCACAATGCGCACGGACCAGGTGCATCCTGTCAATATCTGCAAAAGGACTTTCCCACGGTCATCGACCCTGCCGCAAAACGCGAAAAGTCACTTCAAAGTCTTGTCCAAAAATCGCAGCCAATTTTAAGATGGTCGGTACTTTATTCTATGCAATTGAACATCCAGTTGAACCAGTACATCCATCAGATGGTTGGAACAGCGAGGGCGCCTCGTGGTAATCCTCGGTGCCGACAACTTACTTCTATGACTCGGAAGTTGATATAAACTTGGTAAGCTTTCAAGTCTGCTGAGTAACGTCGGGACTACTATTGGTTGGGAGTCGATATCTGTACTCTGATAAGTTCGAGACAGAGTCCCACAAATCGCCACCAGTGACAGTATAAAATGGAATGCATATTGATTCTTGAAGCTTCTTAGAAACCTCGACAGTCGCGATGAGATCGGTCTTGATCTCAGAGAAAGCACCGCAGCTTGACCTGCGCGACGCTTCGGTAGACGGGGGTGAAGATGGTGCTAAGGTAGGCCTTACTGGCGCAAATATTCACCGTATCAGCTTGATTAAACCCATCGCTTTCCTAGTCTATCCTTGTGTGGTTGGTTTCGTTGATATCGTTCACCGTGCTAGGATCGCTCGTTGCTTTCAGGCAAGTTCAGGGCTACTCAAATTTTGATTGAACAACAAGCGTCTGACAACATTGGTTTCTGGTAGATTCCTCCATCTCAGACATAAAAACCGACCATTGACCGAGTTCTTCGTGCGTCGGAAGCCACGGCCACCACCATACAGCCCATTTGGTCAGGTGCGAACCACCTTGGGCGGACGTCCTCGCGCAAACCTCTCAAGACCGGCGACAGCTCATCTCCATCCGTCGAGGCGGATCAGAGGGAGCGACGTGGATGCCTTTGGGAGAAGAACGCGCGGTGTCAGCGATTACAATGATCGAGTCGACGAAAACGACTTGCCGGCTTATGAACATGTTGGTGGTCCGCCAAAATATCTTGATGTGGAGACGGGGGATCCAGTTGCACCTGTACATACTGAAGACCTACCCGTCGTTCTTGGCAGCGCAAATCAAAGCCAGTCTCGTACCTACCCTCCTTGGTCCGAAGAGGATCCCCATCGTGGCTGACCACTGGGTCTACGCGTCAGCGAGGGTTTTGTTGGCTCAGTCTAAGTACCGCGTACAGGGAGCGAAAGAGAGTAGAGACAATTATTGGGAGGTTCATCCGAGCGTTCACAAAGTCTCCCCGGGGCTCTATGGCGGCTCTGGTGCACTAGTCTCATGTAGTCCAAGAGAAGAGAGACTCCGTATGTCCGATGTGTGTGTACAATGTGTGTAAGCTTAAAGTACGTTGTTTGATGTCCATCTACGCGCCTAATTTAGCGCTCACCACTTCTCTGCCTTCGGACGTCGCGACTTGTCGCTGTAAAGCAAGATGAACATCCGTCTCTTCTGTGCTTCATCCAAACCTAATCCACGACTAGGCTCACTAGGTAAAGCAAAGCATGACACCCAGTCATTCTCATTTGCGCAGCTTCATGCTTGAAATCGCGCAGTACCGTTCTGAACTTCTTCCGCATCATGGGGCCTACAAAGAGCAGAGGGAGACATGGAGGATAGGTGGTTCTGCGAGATAGCTGGCTGCGGACGAAGTAATAGAAGACGCGTGCTCGGATCCCCTTTGTAACCCCCAACTCGTGGTCACATCGATAAATAGGCGGAGCATCGACGGGAACTTGTTCCTCTTTTCCCCCGTCCCTCTATGGACGCGGATCCAGAAACATCCCTGCTCATCGCAAACCTCATTCTCGACGACATCAGCGAAATTGAAAACCGCAGAAAAGGCAAAAATCGCCACGACGCACCTCAAACCGACGAAGAACTCTCTTTGTCCTTACAAGAACGCCACTTACGCGATTTACTCAGTAATATCCGGGATTTCCAGTTTGCGCAAGGTCTGGATAGGGCTCTGTCCTCAGATTTGCGGCTTATCAACGCGTTGAGTATCGCTGAACGCGCTGCCCATGATGATCGGGCTGCTGCGTTGGCGCTGAGTGAGGAGCGACCTCTTCCAGCCCAGACACCGTCACAAAGACACGTCGAGACAATGAAGTTCGCGAGTTCTCGCGCGAGTCAAAGTTCGTCTCGTGGTGATCGCCCAACCCCTTCGTCTTCTACTCCGGCCTATGGGTTTCATCCAGCGTCGTCACCTCCTACGACTCGCCCTTCCACTATGGCAACTACCAGTCCCGTATAT
>JAPEVF010001418.1:0-10037 GCA_029747585.1 Pleurotus djamor | reverse complement strand
CAAATGCTTGAATTGCAGAGACAGACTTGGATCGGAAGGGGCTATGACATTGGGGCAAAACCAATAGAGCGCAAGCAGTTGTCCAAGGTTGGAAGGCGAGGGCTTGCTGAGTTATGCTTTGTACAGTATAGTGGGGCTGCAAGATTGATCTGAGGCGGGCAAGGGCACTGCTGAAGGAAGCTTGGGCAACTTCGGGGCCGGTGTAAACCAGGACGTTCATGGTGGTTGCAGACAGGGTCTTATTGTTAAGATAAGATCAGAAATTTTGGAGGTTGTTCGGGCTGCGCTGGACTACATAATTGAAAGACCGAAGCCTAGATTGGGGGCTCGCTGAGTCATCGCTGAGTAGATTGTCAGGGTCAGTTGTCTGGCTCCTGAATCGAGCACCTCCTGATCCATCACAATTACAGGCGGAGCCGGCCTGGAAATCCAGTGGATCACTGGATTCCACTGGAATTGCGGGCCCAGCAAATGAGTGGAAAATTTTCCAACTGGATCATTGATATCCATGCTGGCAATGGATGGGAATTTCCAGCTGGACTTCCAGGGATCCTCCAGTGGGTTTCCGCTGAATTCCACTGGAAGGCTGAGATTGAAGTCATTGTTGATTAAGCTACTGTTGTACCCCATTTCCACTGGATCCCACTGGAAATCTATGGTGGTACATCCTACTGCTTTCTTGGAATGCTAATCCCTTACATTCACTGACCTATGAACTACACCTGGATCATGTCCCTTTCTTGGCTAAGTTTGTATTCTCTCCTTCAATATTTCCACAGTGATTTAATCAATCAAATCTGTTTCATGGGTGAGGAAACCTCTAAACCTTGTTCCAATTGTGGAGGTGCAAAGGCAGCAAAAGAACAAGCTAATCAGTATGTATCTCCCATCTTATCTCCTATCTTGCTTGTTCATTGAGTGCTCAGCTCACCCTGGAATTTACTTGGTGGGACTTCCATAGCTCAGAAGTATATATACCATAATTGTGCTGTATCTGAACTATAAAAAGAACTGATGGGTTATATGAGATAATCTTAGCACTGTTGTTGATCAAGCTAGTGACCGGGGTAGGATGTAGTCCCCAATGCCCAGCAGGAAGTTGCACAGTCCAGGGATGAGGACCCTTGCCTTATTTCTGATTCCAAGAATATGTGAAACGAGGAAGTCTCCCCTCACTTCATTCTCTTTTATAATTGCTCAATTTTCTGAGAACCTCATCTGTACAGAGGGTGGAGAGGGTAGGAAGGCAGGACAACTATCTGCAGAGCAAATTCAAGCAGAGAGGTCCTCTGTTCCTCACATTGATGTAGATGATGTAGATGATTAGATGAAATATGTATTTATTTCTCATATTACCATCATACATTCCAGTGAATTTCCAGTGGATTTCAGTGGAGAGATACACCATTCCAGTCAAACAGTCAAACACCCCATTTCCAGTTGATTTCCAGTGGATTTCCCTTGAACAATGCCATTAAAGTCCCTTAATGTAATATGTATTGGCTCTCTCTTCTATTCCCCAGTGGATTAATGTCCAGGGAAAGAGAACTGACCCTGACAATCTACTCAGCGATGACTCAGCGAGCCCCCAATCTAGGCTTCGGTCTTTCAATTATGTAGTCCAGCGCAGCCCGAACAACCTCCAAAATTTCTGATCTTATCTTAACAATAAGACCCTGTCTGCAACCACCATGAACGTCCTGGTTTACACCGGCCCCGAAGTTGCCCAAGCTTCCTTCAGCAGTGCCCTTGCCCGCCTCAGATCAATCTTGCAGCCCCACTATACTGTACAAAGCATAACTCAGCAAGCCCTCGCCTTCCAACCTTGGACAACTGCTTGCGCTCTATTGGTTTTGCCCCAATGTCATAGCCCCTTCCGATCCAAGTCTGTCTCTGCAATTCAAGCATTTGTTGAGAATGGCGGCGCCTTCCTAGGTCTCTCTACTGGCGCAATCTTTTCATCAAATGGCTTGGATCCTGAAGTCACCAGTATGATAACCATGACCAGTACTCCAGGTCAGCCATTGCTGCGTTTTCGGCATATGCTGAAAACGGGGTATCTGTACCCTACATATGCAGCTGGTGGTGATGGCGGACTACCCCCCAAGAATCACACAATTTTGTTGGAAGACGGCTCCACAGTGAATATGCCCAAAATGCTGAAGAACTCATTCAAGAATGCTCTTCAACTGGAGGGCATGGCATCTATCTTGGCCACTTATGAAGGAGGGGAATGTGCTGCACTGCTCTATGGCCTTGGGAAAGGCAGGGTTGCATTATGGGGTCCTGGACATGCTGGCCCTTTGGATTCTGCATTACCTGAGCATCTGCTTAGCTTCTTGCTTTCCAAACTTCAACTCCAAGTTCCATCCCCACCGGAAATCACACACCCTCATCCCCAGTTTCTGATGGGTATCCCATCCAGTGCTGGGGTTGCTCAATCAATTTTGGAGTCCTTGTCAATCCCATATCCACTTTCAAGCCCAGTCAAACTGGAAGATGTCAATGACAGTTTCCTCTTCCATCCAGATGCTTCAATTGGTACAACAATCCAGGAAGCTCTCGCAGCATTCAAAGATGTCAATGATCCCGCTGGTTGGCAGCCCAAGCATGTTATTGTCTGTGCTGATGGAACAATGCCCTCCAAGGAAGACACTCCTCTCTTTGATTGCCCTGCTTTCTTTGCTGCCCTTATGGATGCACGCAAGAAGGATCAGATTGTCCCATCTGGGGGGACATGGGCAATTGGAGATGCTTTTGTCTACAGCAAGGCAGTGACAAGCACACAAACATTGCTAGATAAGTCTGTATTGACAGTCATTTTTCAGTTATGTCCTTGGATTCTGATATAGAAGTGTCTATCTAGGAACCCGAAGGTTCTTTCATTGATCCCTGCACCTATAGTGTCAATGGCATCATACCAACTTGCTGGACGTGGCCGCGGGGCCAACATATGGCTCTCTCCCTCAGGGTGCTTACAGTTCTCAGTCCTCCTCCGAGTTTCTCTTGCAACATTCCCTGCAAATAAACTGGTGTTTGTGCAATATCTCTTTGCACTTGCAGTAGCTGAGGCTTGCCGTGATGAAAGTGTGCTTGGATCAGTTGGAGAGAAAGTCCGGCTTAAATGGCCAAATGACATATATGTGGTCACAGGAGATGGCAAAGCTTCTTGGAAGAAGATTGGGGGTATTTTGATCAACACAAGTTTCTCTGATGGAAAAGTAGAAGTTGTGATTGGTGAGTTCATCTACCATGTGTCTGTCATGGTTCCTAGCCAATGTGTACCTGCAGGTTGTGGTATCAACACACTGAATCCCCCTCCAATCATGTCCCTAGTCCAACTGATTGGTGAAAATAATGCCAGCCAAATAACAATGGAAAAGACACTTGCTGCAGTCTTGACAAAGTTTGAGAAGATGTGGACTACATTCTTGGCTAAAAATGGCTCATTTGAACCATTCCTGGATTTGTACCTCTCCCGTTGGCTTCATTCGTGAGTCCCTTGGCTCCAGAGCATTAATTATCTCCAACTTACATCTTGTCCCAGAGATGAAGTTGTCCTAGTTACAACAGTTGCACCCCATCAGCGTGTCCGTATTGCAAGCATTACGCTGGACCACGGCCTGCTGCGCACTGTCCCAGAATCTGATGGATATGCAGCTCATGGTGCGAAATATATTGACCTACAGCCAGATGGCAACAGCTTTGATCTGATGGCTGGAATGATAAAAACAAAGGCATAAAAGATGGGTGAATTTGTAGAGTTTATTGTTCATCATTCACCCACCATATCTAGCTCATGGACTATTTCTTTAAGGAAAGTGTACTGTATACCAGTGCTGTACTCACAAAGGTCCATGATACTGTATGTACAAAGCTTCGCAAGGACATGATTGAATGTCAATACAACTTTCAAGGAGTATGAAGCGGTGAGTATCATTGGGAAAGGGTGGAATTTGATGGAAATGAATCATGTTCAATGAGCCAAGTCGATTGCAGTGGAGGCCCAGTGACTCCAGTGAAGTATCAGTCAAGTACAGGCTGGACTCCAGCTGGAATTAATCATGGTACTCACTTACCATGGACCCTTTCTTGATATACGGTGCTTTCCCATGAAATATGTTGGAACATCCAAAAGGTGTAGCAAGTAGTTGAATCATGATGGGAGATATACATACAGTATTTGTCCATTGGATATATTCCCGTCTTCAGCTATGCGAGGGCCTTTCTACGACGTAAGACAGCTGGATGACTCCGGGGCACCTCCCAAATCACTCAACATTGCTGGAAATTGGTTCACTGGACGAGTGGGCTGCTGGAACAGAAGAAAACTATTTTTGACTAAAGGCCCATGGACTCGGTGAATTCGTTTTCTCAGTCCACCCATTTCCAGCTAGCTACCCACCCACTGGCATGCAAGAAATCAAGAACATTTCACAGAAACATCATTATTCTGGAAGTTCCTTGTGCCTGTAGTAGTGGACACATGCAATAGGGTGTGAATACTTGAGTGGTGGATGATGTATTTATACATAACCTAAGAGTGTTTGCTAGGTAGAGTCAGAGCTAGTGCAAGAATCCTCAATTCAGCACAAACTTCACTAGTCTTTGAAACACACATTTTTATTTCAGTTTCTGCAATAGTACAAGCAAAGTCTCAAGAGCTACTACTGACTGCAGCAACCAGCCAATGATAGATTACTACTCATCCATCGATCGAAGGGAGGATTGAGGAGTGGCCACCAATGATGAAAAGGTAGCTGAGCACATTGACCTCCAGATTTATTATGATAACATGGTGAAATGGTTGGGTAAATTCAAGCAGCAGATATAGACTGACTGCGTCAATTTTTGGGCTGAGGTCGACACATACATCAATTGGAATCATCTGATTGTCTTGGGAGGCTTTCCAAGTTGCCGGTACATTTCCTACCAACTCACTCAAGCACCATCCGGTAGGACTGGCAGGAATGATTTTAGCTGAGCGCCTCGCTCACCAAATTGGAATAATTTCTGGTGAAAACTAGCAAAATACAGTCACTGCAGTGGATTCTACTGGCTTTCACTGGAGAGGGTGTGAGTACAGAGAGAGCATGGGCATTCTTAAAATGCTTGCCACACAGGAGAGACTCTTCACTCAATCTATTCAAGATGCATCCCTGCACGAGCACCTCCTGATCCATCACAATTACAGCCGGATCCGGCTGGAAATCCAGTGAATGAGGGGACTCCACTGGTTTTGAGTGGATACTTTTTGGCTGTTGGCCCAGCGAATGAGTGGAAAATATCCAGCCATTTTCCAGCCGGCCGCGGAGCATTGATGGATGCCAATGGATGGCTATTTCCAGCTGGATGAGCCAGTGGATTTCCAGTGGAAGGGTGAGAATGAAGTTATTATTGATCAAACTACTGCTGTACCCCTATCCAAGGGATATCCAGTGGAATCCACTGGATTGTACTGAGTATCTTACGTTCACCAAGTGATTAGTTCCTTCTATGAATCAAGCTGTATTTATTTCTCACTTTGCCATTGTACATACATTCTAGTGGATTCCAGTGGACATTCTAGCATAAACCATCATGAAGTCTTCTAAGCAGATATCCATTGGATTCCAGTGGAGATATCAGCCACTATTCCAGTCAAACACCCATTTCCAGTGGACAATGACATTAAAGCCCTTATATGAAGGCTCCCTCTTCAATTATCCACTGGAAATTTATCCACTGGATATCGAGTGGAAATGAGTGGACTCCACTGGACTCCACTGGAATCCACTGGAGTCCACCCATTTCCATTCCCTCATTTTGAGTGGAAAATTTTCCAGCCGGATCCAGCCGGACTTGTGATGGATCGAGAGATTGACCCCTGCACCATTAAATGGCTGTCAGCGAGATCTTGTGGTTCTGGACTCTGCATGATGGATGTCCTCAGGAGTGTGAGCCATACTTTTAAGTGGGCTCTCAATATTTAAGACTAAGTCTCAAGCAAGCAATTGAAAGTGCCTGAAGCTATTTAATCCCTTCTTGATATTCCCAAAGAAGGTGGCATTCATGTTGCCAGAGAATGCAGTAGTAGCTCAGGCTCTAGAGGGTGGGTATGCAGATCTTGAAATTAAGCCACATCAACAATTAGATGAACCCCGTGTCCGACTGTACCAATTTGTCACACATACCAACTTTGCGTCTGGCTGGAGTCCAGCTGGAAGGCAGTGGATGGAGATTCTGCTGTAATCCACTCCAGACCTCCATTTTGCCTAGTCTTTTTTCCAGCCAGATCCAGCCGGCTAGCTGTAATGTACATTCAGATTGTCGTCCATTATTGATCATTCAACAATGCGCCTTTTTCCATTCCCCCCCTTGCTCAGGCCAGTAGCTCTAATGATCCAAGGGTTGCTGTGACAGTTTTACTGAGAGACACCCAATACCAATGTTGTATGAACTCAAAATCAACTGCATCCCTCTCACAGAATTATTATTATATGCCATTTGAAGTCATAGATTGTAGAAAGGGGGATACTGGCATGCTCAACAGCCCAAGTTGCGTAGTAGAGTGTCCATTCTGATGAAGTGAAGCAGATGGTAGGTAGGTAGCCTGCCTATTCACTCTCCTTTTCTTGCGCTGATAAGTGAAGGAATTTTCTAGTGACTTTGAGCCCAGCTGTCTAACAATTCAACTGGCCTGATCCCCTTGACGAGTGAATGACTTATCATAACTAAAGAAAAGTGGTCTGAAAGCCATTGTAACCTGCTTTTTACTAAAGCAGCTCTTTAAACTGATCAGTGTCTTTGTATGAAAAGACAAGGACAGACACTCTTGTCCACTGAGAGATTTACTTCATACAAAATTTCCTAAGAGAAGCAGCAGGTTATTCAATGCACTCTCAATTGCAGTCACTGGCTGGTACTTATCAGTTCATTCCACTTTGCTTTATATATCCTTTCATCCCTGTTGGCAAATTCTTCCATAGAAATGTGATATCATACTCACAACGTTCCCACTCTATAATAAGTAAAACAGGGATACTCTCTTATCCCCCCTGGTGCTTTGTGAGACTGACTCCCAGCCGCTTGGCACGTATATTCTGCGATTACATGCATTCTTCTATTACTGCTGCTTGCCCAAAATTCATTGTCAATGAAGTGGTGGAGCTAGCTCACATTTCAGCTAGTTCATTTTTGCATAAGTGCAATGTGCCTGATTAACCTTTGATCTGAGTATTTTCCATTGCACCCAGCAGAAGCTCAATTCTACCTCTCCACTCAGCAATTTGGATGACCTTGTAAACAGGCACTCACCAGCTTGTGTTATCCATTCATTGAAAACCTATGATACAATTCTTTGGCTTAAGCACTTCACTTGTGTCCACAGTTTGGTTGGATAAAGTGTATAACCCTTCNTGTGATTTTTTTTCTTGATCATCAAATGGATCTTAGATGGCAAAATGGATGGATCATGACCTCTTCCACAGAGCAACCTGTTGTGTTTACTCCTCCAGTACTAACTACTCCAAGCAGACTGTTAACATATATATGAACACCTCCGGAGCCATAAAAATAACATATCTAGCTGGAAATCCAGTGAATGACTAGATTCCACAGGATTTGAGTGGAATTTTTGGCTGTGGGCTCATCAATCAAATGAAAACTTCCAGCCATTTTCCAGCTGGATGAGCCAGGGGATTTCCACTGGATTGCACTGGATTCCACTCGAAGAGTGAGTGACATTGAAGTCATTATTCATCAAACTACTGCTGTACCCCATTTTTCCAGTGGAATTTGCTGGACTAGCTGGAGTGTCTCACATTTACTGAGTGATGAGAGTTCTTTTTTTGTGTCTCCCAGTTGATTTCCACTGTGATTAAATCTACTGGCATCCACTGGAAATTTATCCAATGGCAAAGTTTGCCAAATCAGAATCAGAGCCAAAGATTTCTTCAAGAAGTCTACTCTGAGCAGATACACAGATACACACTCAGGAACACTGGGGACAAGTGGAACCACTTCATTCATTGTGGAGGCCTATCACTATGACTACCACAGGACCACACATTTTCTCTGCTGGACTTGGCCGCCAATGTTGTCCATGACAGAGAGGGCAAGCCATACCTCAAACGGGCACTCGACACTCAGGGATGTAGACTATACAGTTATTCAAAGCACTTCATTGAAGCCACTGATGTTGTTTCAAGGCCTGTGAACAGCTCAATGCATGGCGAGCTGGATGTGAATCCACCTTCTGTTCACAATTTTGATTAGACCATTCATGTGGTGCTCGAGGGTCATTGCCAAAATTGCCTTGCGTGATGCAACAGAGAATGCAGCAGCTGAAGCCAAAGAGCAAGCAGCAGCAGAGGAAATTCAAGCACAGACATCCTGTAGAAATGACCAAGATGCAAGTCCTGCATCATACATCCCAGTGGATTCCAGTGGACGTTCTAGTTAAATATACACTGGACCCCACTGGCCTCCATTAGATTTCCAGTGGATAACTGACTAGAACAGCCAGCTAATGCATAAAGGGACTTTCATGTCATTAGCCACTGGAAATCCACTAGAATCCAGTGGAGTCCAGGAAAAAGAGTCTGAAAAGTGCCAACCTTGCTTCCTGCCAGACTCCAGCTGGATTCTATCGCAGTTTTCCTATGGATTCCAGCACTTTTTACACTGTAGTAGTGTCATCCTGCAAGAACTCCTTCAACCCTTACTTTAGTAATGCACTTGCCACATCACCTGTGAACCAATCGTATTCTGAGGGTATATTACTCACATGACCCTGCAACACGTCCATACTTTCTGAATTGTTTTGTTCCATTCACTGTCTGATCACAACTACTTAAATGTAGCATGGCAAAGTCACATGGCTTTGATTGTACTCTGTAATGTCAGTTGAATGAGTTGATTTCTTTGCTCATTATCCCTGCTGAACTCAACTCCCTTCATCAATGCCAAATGTTTTTGCACTGCTATGGACCTCAATGAGAGGATCAGATAGTTTTTCAAGTTGGATGCTTGATTGGCCCAAAACACACACAGATGAGCTGTATAATACATCTTATTCATAAATTCATAAATGAAGGATTCCTTCCAGCTTGCTGTCTCATCTATCTACTCACTACCACCCAACTAATCATCAATCCACTTTTATTTATTCAAAACAACAAGTCTAGCGCATCTATAATCTAGAGATTCTCTGCAGTGAAGTATTCTCTCGCAGTGGAGACTTTGACTGAAGGCTGCTGGGGAGCTTTGGGCTTTGGTCGGTGAGTGTCAACAGCAGCAATTGGAAGTGGATATCTAGTAGAGAGATGGGCATGAATACATGTATGTATGTACCAAGAGAGGATGAACATACCTCTCCTCATCACAACCATATGCCTTGGGAGTAAGCTTGATCACAGTATGGAGTGGGATCTTGATGTAGGGAAGGTCCTCTTGTGGAAGATGATGGAAATAAGCATATCTGAAGGGAAAACATTGATTCATTCAATGAGGAGTTGGGAAACTATTAATACCAAAATGACTTACAGGCAGCGCAGAATGGCCTAGGTTATAAGTCAAAAACATCATTCAAGTCTGCATTGACTTAGAGTCTTGTGAGAGTAATACCTGGTGCCCTATGACCAAGACATTCTCTTGGCGCTCTAATTCCATTATAACTGGTTCAAGCCGGACCACAACATCACGATAGGATTCACCACCTGTGCATAGGCAAAATTAGTGGTCAAATTCCACCTACTCATTTTGCCAACTAACCTCTGTAGCGGTAGTTAAACTTGTCTTCATCCCTGTTAGCAAAATCATCAGGGTAAGCTTGCTACACAGGTATGTCAGTCACTCATTCAAATACTTGGTAGCAACAATACCTCAATTTCCTGAACAATGTGATGGATGAGCCATGGTTACCCACTTGATAAATACTGATACATACCTCATACGTCATTCCATCACAAACACCTGCATCAAGTTCATCTAATGATTTCCATGTAAGCTTTGGATATTTTGAGATGCTGGGCAGTTTGTATGGTCCTCTTCAAAGT
>JAPEVF010001417.1:0-10047 GCA_029747585.1 Pleurotus djamor | reverse complement strand
CCAGAGCACGTCTTCCCTCGTTTAATCACACTGTTTGTTGGAAGCTCTACGGTTTCGAACCCCCGTCGTCTAGCGTTTTTCCTGAGCCATATCTGTCCGTATGTGACCGAGATCCTGACCGGGAAGCAGTGGATCGATGGACTTTGCGCAGCTCCGTCGAAGGAATGGGAGGAACTCGTAACTTTACTGCCGCTGCTCTCTGAGGTTCGTACAGAAGAACGTGTATGGGCTAAGCATCAGAACCAAAACTAGTACGTACCCCTTGATCTTCTCTTTGCACGAATCAACGCGTCTGATTATATGGCTTCAAGAGAATAGCTCCGTTCTGTACACAATAGGTACACGTCCAAACTGGAGCTTGTCATCGGTAATTCGATGAGGACATTGTCTTCCTCTTTTGATTTTCTGGGGACGGCTAAGCAATCTGATAAAAAAAAAGCCTGCCAGATTGCATGTTATCGACTGCGCTCATCTACTGTGCATCATTCATGAACACGATGTATGCGATTAGCCGGACGGTTTCTCGCAACTTAAATGACTGCGGCATGCTGACGCGTTTCAACCGCATGCCCCAATCCTTTCGTCTCTCAGTTTCTCAACCAACATGGAGTCTACCCTTGGCATCAGCGAACTCCTTCAGCACATACTCGCGCATCTGGACTCAAAGGACCTCAGCGTCACTGCGACCGTAAATCAGCAGTGGTCTGAACTCTCATTAGACATACTCTGGCGAAACCTAGAATCCTTACGGCCGGTTTGTGGAGTCCTTTGCCCGTTGCACAATAATGGAAATGGTGTAAGTTCGCTCTGACTAACGGATTAATCCCTGAATCTCATCTCCTCCAATAGTATCAATTTTCTCGTTCGTTGCGTCACAGTGATTGGGTCCGCTTGGACCACTATGCGTATCGTATCCGAACTCTCAGTCATATCCCATCATCTTCATATTCCTCCCTTTCCTCAGCAATGTTTGACCAAATGGCCCGAACACGTCCAAGGCTAGATCTATTCCCCAACCTCCGTCACCTTCAGTGGGGATTCAACCTTTTTGATTGCCTTCTATTCGTGCACCCCAGACTGCATAGCCTTTCAATTACACTACCCAGCAACTTCGTAAGCGTAGCCTCGGACTTCTCAGCGTATTTGGCAAACCGCTTGCCCAATATGGAGGTCCTGAGCTTCACTGTGGTCTCTCGCATAAACGGCGTAGATGAACCGCTCACCTCAACCATACGAGATCTCTCTGGCCTCAGAGTGGTCCATCTCCCTACCGCGCCGACCAAGCGAGTTCTTGAGACACTATCTCAGCTTCCCAGCCTTGAGAAAGTCACGCTGAGGCCGTTCCAAGGGACCCCTTCCATCCGGGATATTGGTGATCTCAAATTCGAGATCGACGCCTTCGCATCCCTACGGGACATCACACTTTCTTTGCCATACTTTGCAGCCACGAAACTAATTTTGCATCCCAACTTCCCAACACATCTTACCCATATCCGAATTGAATCACCTTCAGTCGAATCCCCAGCTCACTTCTCAGATCTCCTTGGCGCTATCTCGGGCCGCAATGGCTCGATGACTTCCCTGTGCATTGTTTGTTTAATGGGAGGTCAGACTCGCCCTGAACAAGGTGATTTCATCAACATGCGGCACATTCGACCTATCTTGAAATGTGCCAGGATACGGTCACTTGAACTCGCCCATTATTATCCCTTTGACCTCATCTCAGCCGATCTCGAGGAAATCGCGTCTGCTTTCCCCCATCTTGAAACCCTCGTGCTTAATTGCAGCCCAGCCGATATCACACCTCCTGGTGTAACGCCGCTGCCCATCTCATCTATCCTCGCATTAACCCGCTGCCCCAAGCTCCAGCGACTTGGGTTATACTTTTCTACCTCAAGCGAGTTCATCCCACGGAACGCACCCAACACCTTCTTTCCTCATTTCAAGTCCCTCCTCGTCGGAAAATCAACCGTCACCAACCCTCGCGCACTTGCCTTCTTTCTGAGTCATCTCTGCCCTCGTCTCACCAATGTTGTTACGGGTACAGATTGGATGCAGGATGACAGGGAACCTCCTGCGATCCTGTCACCGGAATGGGAAGAATTCGCGAAATGGTTACCTTTACTTTCAGAAATTAGAGCGGAGGAGCGGGCGTGGACCCAACACCAACTGCGGGGACTTCGAGGCAAGTTGACTGGTGCGTATTTGAATCCTTGTTTATGTTGTGTGACTTTCTGAGGAATGCCACCCCAGCCCCGGGATCTGACTGAGTTGATGTTCAAATGTGCATGGGCACTTTCCCTAACACCAATAGTTTCAAGATAGCATCTTTTTCTATAGACTGTATATATACTCTACTTTCAAGCGTCGCAGCCCAATGCGAACAACAAACACAATGACATGACAAGAACATCCTTCAATCAACAATTACAATTCTTCGATCAGCTCCAATCCTTTCTCTGATTCAGTCGCCATCCGTAACGCATACTGCGCCATCTCAACTCCCGCTCTCCGAGTCGATTCCATGAACTTCTTGATCTCTTGGATCTTCTGTGCATTGTTTCTTGTAGCTGGAGTTCCTCGACGTCCACCGCGGATCTCCATCTCTACAGTGGGAGGACGACGATGTGTATTTACCTTTGTGAATGTTCCATCAGAGTCCAGGCCAAATTTCATAGATAAAGAATAAACTCACCCTAGGATCTGGGATTTCCTCCGGCTCATCTTGAATACTAACACGCTTCGGCTTTGTAGTGTGTGATCAGTGATTAGCAAGCCTTTCGAAAGAAGTACTCACCCTTGGTGTTACTGTTTGCCTGCGGGGGTTGATGTCCAGCTCGCTTTCTTCGTGGTCGCTCTCGTATTGTCGTTTTTGCATCTTTCGTGGAGGAGATTGCGTGGGATTAGGAGTCTGATGAACTGGAGTAACAATGCCAATTTGTGGTTTATTGGCGGCGCCGACTGCATTTCCACTACGAGACGCCTTTCTCTTCGTCTTCTTCACGACCGAAATTTTGATATGGCTGCAGGGTTGTCCTTTCTTCCTCTTCTCGCAGGCCAGACATCTATTACACCCTGTTCCCCGACACACGGATATGTCCCTCTCTCTGCACGGACCACACCGATTATCACCCTTCCAGTCCTTGTCGCCCTGACGCTCAGTTCCGTTTGGACCTCGGTTAATGATGACACCATGGACATGACGCTCGTTTTCTCGATGCTTGCAAAGAAATCCCCGAGAGTTAGGATTGGATGAGGGAGGCGGGGGCGGCAAATCTGCAGAGCTATCCGACGAGGCGTGCTGCAAGCTTAGATGAGGATGGTAATAGTTTCACTCGAATTCAAAATACTCACATCGTCTTCTGACTGTGGGACTATCTGTAAGTCCCTTAGGGAGACTGTCGCGACGGGAGTGATCCGAGAAGACGACCGCGTCCGTCGAGAAGGAAGGGTGGTTTTCATCGCGACTGGCCGCGCTGTCAGAAAATAGGATGAGTTGAAGCTCTGAGTATTAAAATGAGGCGCACTAGGGCTACTATGGCTGGAGACCATTTGTTTCGAGGTTTAAGTTCAAGTGCAAATGGTGAATGGAGCTGAGTTCAAACACGCCGTTTTGATCAAGTTCCGGCAGCTTAGGAGGCCCCTGACGCTGATTCCGCCGCTTTCACCTCCTGCCTCCTGATTCCTCCCCTGAACTCCCTCAGCCTAGAGTAAGTAGTCGTTCGTGTTAAGTTGGCTGTAAACTCCCGCAGTCACGCTTGGCTGACCCGCAGTAGCTCTCCTTCTATCTAGATCGATGGCCTGCTAACTGCGATTGGTACATAGAGTATAACCCTTCGCACTTGCGTAATAACCCCTGGCTGAGAACGATCCATACTCAAGGACAGGCTCGGGTTGGTGTGTCACTGTTGTCTCCTACCCTCTGATTCTTGCTGGTTTGCAGAGACTGGTTGACTTGCCCTCCCCCTCTGAAAACCTGGTCTTAGGCTGAGATCGTTGCGCTCGAATGCGGCTGTTTGTAGTAGACACGACTCCCTGTAACTGCGTGCTTCCCGCAGCAATTATCCCCCCGCCTCCCGGATACTCGTACCACAGTGTATACCATTCAAGGAGACGCAAGTTGGAACTTCCACTCACGGCTGCAACTTTGAGTGCAACTCGGATCCTTCAAAGCTTCAAGCTTCGAACTGACGTCGCTATTCGCCTACGTTACTTCTGACGTTCTCCCGGCCCCATCAATGGTGCAAGAGGAGTCTGATTTGTTGGATCGCTGTAAATAAACTTTCATGCAGACGTTTCAAGTTCACCGGGATCTTGCTCGACGCCATACTTTTTGGGAGGACTCTCACATATAACTTTTGTCTGAACATGGTTTCTCCATGTCTTCTGAAAGCTCCCAGCAGACTGCGGCCGCTATTACTTGCTACTCCCTGTGTTGCCTCTGATGCTCTTCCGGCCCCATCAACAGTAAGTATACACGAGAAACCCGAGTCTGATGTGTTGGATTGCAAACGCCGAGGTCGGCAGAAGTCACAATGTTATGCCGGCTAGTTGTGAGCTCAAGTACGTGCATGGCTGGGGTATTGACCGAATGACGGCGTGTTATCTAGAGTACTTGATTTCTGCGCCTGCTCATCATGATTCTCAGTCAATTCCACAGCCACTTACTTCTTGGATCGTTCAGTCGTCTCCTCTTTCAAAGTTTCATCTTTGTCCATATGTCATCGTTCTTACTACTGGGTTCTTATCTCCGGTTCCTCAGGTTGATTCTGGGTGGGAAACGTCATATTGGAACTAGCTCATGATCCATGACAAGGCACTCCACTCCAAAACGCACCCCAGAAAATTTCCATCAACAAGCAACTTGGCGCCCGTTGATGAAATACGCCCTTCTTGCATCCGCTTTCCCCCCTTGAAGTTGGGAGTCTTGTGAGCGTCCGAAAAAGCAAACAGGTCGGTTCTCATTGCAAATGTGGTTGCAACATCCTCAACATTGGTAAGGTAACTCAGAGGTTGCTCGGGGCAAGCTCAGAGGCCAGCTTCTTTGCCTCGCATAATTTTTGTAAGTACAAGCAGCGGTGTGGAGCAATATCACAGAAGCGACATGCCTATCAACGGTGCTCCCACTATGATGTAATTTTATTGAACAAGTGCGCAGCTTCCATCTTTTTACTTTCACATTTTCCTTCGAAACGCTTTGGGCTGAGACGCTTGAGTCGCCCCCCACGCGTCCAGGGCCTGACTACGTAAGCAGCGGCGCGGAGTTGGAAATTCCTCGTGTAAAACCCTTTCGCTGACTGACCATCACCTTCTAATCCTTTCCTTCTTCCCCGTCGGCCACAGCGACTAACTTTCCCCGTCGTCGTCGTACACAGCGACCAACCTTCCACTCTCTTGATTGTCCAGTCTGCTCAACCAGAACGACAATGCCCGGTGTCTGGCAGCGCCATCCTCGCTATTCTCTCTTCGTGTTCATCGTCATCTGTGGCACGCTGTTCCTGCTGAGCCCGTACAACTCGCTCCCCCAGGTTACAGGGCCTCAGCAGCAAATCGTCACGGTGCCGACTGACAATGACCTTCCTGCTCGAATTGCCAGAAGCGACAGGATATACGCGAAAGTGCTGCGGGATCGCAAACAGCTCATCAAAAAGTTTGGTCCTTCACCTGACCAAGTAGATATGTGCGTGCCCTCAAAAATCGCGGAAAGTAACGATGAGACTGACGATTTTGTGCTCTTCGTATAGGTTCCCTCCCGACAAGGACCCATGGCCAGCGTACACCGTCTGTGAGCCCATTCGACTTGAAAAAAGACGCATATATTCACAATTTTCGGCGTTTAGGGGATTATTTCCCTGCATCATACAACTGCCCACACGAGGTGGAACGCATAGGTGCTATGGGTGACGGCGGAAAATGGGTCTGCGGTTTGTCAAGGGTTACCACCAAGCCGGACTGTGTTGTATACTCTGTTGGTGCGTATCTGTGTTTTTCGTTGGATTTTAGGACTCTAAATCGACCAATATTGGACAGGCATCAATTATGAATCGTCGTTCGAGGCTGAACTGCTTGACAACACCGAATTCTGCCAGGTCTGGGGCTACGACTTCTCAGTCAAGTCTTTCGGACCCCAGATTCCTGAAGGTCAAGCCCACCGTACGCACTTCAAACCGTATGCTCTTGGCGGAGAGGACAAGCACGGCGAACAGGACGACCCCAAGATGTACACGCTCAGCACGCTCATGAAGCAAAACGGTGAGTCGCAGCGATCTAGCCCCGCTACCCGTGGACTGAATATCGTCTAGGCCATACCCATATTGATATCTTGAAAATTGATATTGAAGGCTGGGAGTTCGACACTCTCACGTCGCTCATCAAACCTTATCTCGACAACGACATCCCCTTGCCATTCGGTCAGCTTCAGCTCGAGATTCACGTCTGGGGCAAGAAGTTCCCGGAGTTCTTGAAGTGGTGGGAGATGCTGGAGAGGGCTGGCTTGAGACCGTTCATGACCGAACCCAACTTGGTGTATCAGAACTACAACAAGCATTCCACGTCGGATCTTGCAGAGGTAAGTCTCTTCTATTCACAGTCGCGAAAAGTTGCTTACATCTCTTCCTTCTAGTATTCGTTTATTAATGTTAAGGGCGACAACATCTTCATAACCGACGGTCACCACTCCGGTTGAACCACGTCCTCATAGCGCGACCTTCGCGCAATCTACGACCTCTATCTCCGCCGTCCCCAATCACCCCATTATCTTACGCACGATTAACGGCCACGCCACGCGCTACTTCTGCTTTCCTTTTCACATACATTCGCTATAACTTTGGGCCACGGTGGACTTTTGGTTTTTTGGTATGCACTTTCGCGCTTACTTGGATTGATATACCTTTATATATTGAGAGAGATCTTGGTCTATTTGTTACAACAAGATCACATACGAGTACCTCATATCCCTTATAAATGGATACAAGCGATATATCCTCTTCTCTCCTGGACTTCCTCCTGGTGTACGCTCGTGTTTGCTTGCGATAGGCATGGTCTGTGGTTCGTTTTCAGGTGGCAGGCGAACGTGCTTGGCCATCGAACATCCTATGATCACCACATCGTTGCCCTCCTGGTCGAGCTTCCATATTCACTTCACGCGACGTTGTCATCAAGGCTGTGCGCACGGGCTCGATCATGATGGCCAACGAAGCACGATATGTACCACGCGTTTCCCATCAGCTAACGATGACAGGATTCGTCCCAAGAGCGTTACGCGTTGTTTGGCTGGTATGTTCCTCCGAAATTGTCACTGCCGTAGACCGACTGACCTGCGTCCTCTGAGTGGTTGAATAGTCGGCTTCGCCACCCAACGGTGTTGTCGTGGATGCTGATAGCGTCGTTTCAGATTCGGGCAAGCAGCAGAAGGTTCGTCTTTCAAGGACTGTATCGACGAGATTTGAAATTTGAAGTCTTATCAACATAAATTTGTTGAACCTCCATCTCTTCAGCCTTCGCCTGCCGTTACTTGTCCGTGATCATCAAAATAATTATTTGATTCCTGCTCAACTACAGGACCCAGCCGTTCATCCGTCCTACCCCGGTCCTACCATCCAAGTGACCTCGCTTCTTCTCTGTACTTATCCTTGTAACACATACGGCTTATACGATCCTCGAACGATCCTTCATTCAATGCCAAGTGCGAAGTATCATCTGAAATAGGCACGCGTAGCTTTCAAGCCACATACGCAGTATAGGCGTCGATGATGGCTTGGGGCGGGAGCAGTCTGGGTCATTGTCGGCGCCACGTGGGGGTCCGTCGTCAAGGCCACCATATCAGACGGAGCCCCTATTATCACACTCCTTGGGCTAGGTACGAGGAGGTCCCTGGTCGGGTACGTGGAAAAACAATATTAACAGGATCTATCTATAGGATTCCCAAGGGCAACGCATGCGCAACCATTTATATATGAAAGCTGATACTAGACGCTGGGTAGAAACGAGGTAAGTTATCCCCCCTCAAGACTATGGTGTTCACTTGCTAATTCGTCGTTTTCTAGGCTTCAGCTCCTCCCTTTCACGCCCACCACACACGCCCACATCTCGTGGCCCGACATTCCTTTTAGCTTTCATATCGCCCACAGTATCACATTTTCTCTTTTCGACAGGGTATAAAGCCCTGCAGGCTGCAGCGCAGTCTTCGCCCACGACTCTTCCTCGTTTTCGACTCTTCCTCGAGTTGACCGCCATCCCTTCTTCGCCCCATCGTCGACCCAAGCCCAAAGCTCGGAAACCCTTTGGATCCACTGATCACCCGGTTTCGCGGGTTACCACCACCAGCGATACATCGCCCTTCTCATTTGTTGCCGCCGCCGTCGCGTTGATCGCGAATTTGTCGTTACCAGGAAGATCCAACTATGTTGACCTTTGACTTGCCCCCNGTTGCGAATTGCATTGTATTTCACTCTTGTGGGTGCTTCGCTACCGGATGAATTATACTCCATTTTCGCTAACGATGGAGTGGCGCTTTTCTTTCATTTTTAGGGATTGTTTTCATTTATTCTCTTTTGTATGTGTGCTGCGAGACTGCATTACACGACGCACCTACCATTGGGCGATCCGTTGAATGGGGGACGGAGTTTCTATGGTGCGTTTGGTGATTTTAGGCCAGTGCGGTGATCATTTCGTTCTGATAATTCGGTATACACTTGATAGATCCAATCGTTGCCGAGTTGCTCTTCTCAACACTCGTCACGATGGGATGGTGTGGATGGATGTACGTTTCGCTCCTTTCCCCTGGAATCCACTGCCTTCCGTGCTCACTACATTTTATAGAATATACGTCCTCTTCAAAAGAATAGAAGATAAATGGGTTACCCGTTTCCGTGATGAATTGCTCGGTCTGTCGGTCCTTTGGTTATTTTGGCTTATCGGCGCAGCCATTGCAAGCGTGCGTCTCTCCCCACCTCCTTCGTCATTTCCATACTGACATTCACCATCAACCCTTATCCTCGTGCAGTCTATATGGGGGAATCTCTCATGGTGCCAGCAGTTCCACCAATGCAGGCTCCTCTCGGCGCTGTTGGCGTTCGCTTGGTTAGGGTGGGTCGTACTGAGCGTGTTGCTGGTTTTGAGCATCTTGTTCTCCTTCGCGAATGGCGCGCTCATGGAACCATTGCATGGACAATGGGATCCCAGGGTCAGCCGATATAGACCCGATAGCATGGCTACATTCCCTGGTCGCCCGATGTCGACCGTTTAGTGACCTCATGGTGATCCTCCCAAAATACCTTCCTCGTGCCGACGTAGACATTCCCCCCTCCTTGTATACTAGCTCATATGTACGGATAGCATTCTCTCATTTGTTTTATTGTATCCTCATATTTACCCGATGGGCCGCGATTCGGAGATGAAAAATGGATTGTACGACATACGGAACAAACTCAAAAGAAACGGGAAGCATAATCCAATCACCCAACAGGGGGACAATTACCAGGCTAACCAAGCAAGGACACTATTAGGACGCTTTCGATTGTACCATTTACGCGCTTCATCAACGAACAAGACAACGACACCATACCTGCGAGAGCACTAGTCAGGATTGAAGCAGCTGAGATACATGAGGACGTACGCCATGGGTAAAAAGAAGTACTCGGCTCTTATGCCGCGGGTGAGGAAGATCTTCTGGAACCATGGCACGTAAGAGAAGAAGCTGGTCACCGGGGATGAGTCAATACCGTAGCGGACAGAGGAACACGAGCGTACCATGCCAACGCCAGAGCAGCCAACATGGCAGGAAAGAGTAATAGATTCCTACTCTTCCCTTTGAGAGGATTCTGTTGGAACAGCGATAGACGTCGAGTTCGCGTTGCGAGAAGGTTGAACCATTGCATGATGACCAGGTTGAAGAAGTCTAAAGGGGAAGAAACATGAGTGACATCTGGTAGAACGATTAGCACTGCACTCACAAATTGACTGAGCTTTGTTCGTGAGCTCCGCGATGAGATCTGGGTCCCCTTCGTAATCACCAAACTTCAAAAACAAGGCGGAGAAGGGGACTCC
>JAPEVF010001416.1:0-10063 GCA_029747585.1 Pleurotus djamor | reverse complement strand
ATTCGCCTTGCTTTGATCTATTTTCACCATTCTACTAGCCCTCTAAATAGATAGTGAGATCCTCTTATTCCATGCCACCTTCAGCTAAGTACTTCTAGCCATACATTGATCCATCAGTCACTCTTGATTCCTCTTCCAGACGATCATCCTTCATTCTTAGTCACTTTAACTATCTATGTAAATATTTGTGAAGTAGGTTTCTACATCTCCCCAGCTGCCATTTCTGCAAATATCAATTGACCTTATGGTAGAGATGAGTATGCTGCACTGTGTTTGAGCATCATCGATCATTTGAATGTGTATAGTAATTGGGTGTAATTCAGCATTATATATCAAATACCATGGAGCGTTGAGTCTAAAATTAGGCTGTGGGTATCTAACCAGGTCTGTTAATATCCTGTCAACCCTCTGTATGAGACTATTCAGAAAAGTCACAGCAGGTACCCAATCTGTCAGCCCTGTAACCCTGTGAGCCTCTGGCAGCTCTGTAATGGTCTGTGCAGAACTGCAAAGCTTATCTGTTTTTCCTGATGCCAGTGGTAAGTACAAAGACAGATAGCAACAGCAAAGACAAAAGACTTACCAGCCTGTCCATCCATGAAGTAAGTACTTGATGCCCTCGTGACGAGTTGCGATCCTCGATGCCTCGATTGAGACATGACCCACGCCAGGGGTTGACCAACAATGAGGTGGGTTGCAATTGGTAAGGGTACGTGAGTTGGCGTTGGAGATTTCGGAGTGTTCGGAGGGGTCTGGCCAGATTTTGCGTTTGCCGACGCCGGCAACGGATAGGGAAGGCGCAAGGTATCATCGGTCGTTGGCTTCCGATGTTGCAAACAGTGATGGCTGGAGTGAGATGGTTGGTGGCGCGATCAAGCGAACATGGATGACGGATGGTAAAACAACTGGAGAGGTGGTTGGTGGCGCGTTCGAGAAGGGGAGTGAGCGCTGACGTTCGTGAGGAAGAGGGGGAAGGTTGCGTGTTGATTGAGGCGAGAGCTAGGAAGGAAGAGAGAAAATACGTGATGAGCCTAATGAAAGGGAATAGGACAAGATAAAAAAGACTTACAAAAGCTACACGTACGTGATATGACCTGCGTAATCTTTGTTCGAGGACCTTAAACCGCGATCGATCCAGCAGAGGCCCCATGGAACAACGAGGTAGGAACCTAATTGATCCTTGAGGCGGTTGGTGGCGCGGTCGAAGAGAGAGGCAGGGTGGACGACGTGACGAGGGAGAAAAGCTTCTTCAAGACCAAGTGGTTGGTGGCGCGATCGAGCAGGGAGCCTTGCTTGAGACAGGACGCCGGCAGCTATGACGGACATGTAGGGACTCCGGTTCCGAGGGGTACATTGTGCCGTGAAGCGACAGCACAAGCCTGACCTCGATTCGAGGCGACATGTAAGAGCAATAGCTAAAAGAGATAAAGGTCAGATTGATCATTCGAAAACTAGATGAATGGGAAATACAACTCACAAGGTTCATGGTCCATGCTCAATATACAAAGTTAGGACGTTCATACGAAAGGGGATGGTCCCGCGGCTGGCTTGACTAGAGGTAAAGATAGATAGAGTCAGTTCAACAATGACAAGGAAATGAAAAGAATACCGTGAGACTTACCAAAGGTTAACCAGCCGTCGCGGTGGGATCCCAGCCACATAATAAGATCCAAATACTTGATGGGGACAAAGACGGCGCGTGGGTAGCATGTCCAAACGACCGCCGTGGTCGTAGGCAACATGAGAGAGAGAGGGGTCGTGTCAACGATCCGCGACGAGTCCAAGTTCATGTCCGCAATGGCAAGAACCCCGATGCGAACCAACCTGGGGATTGAACGGTGATTCCGTACTTTGTGTAGGAAGTGTCTGGAAGGTACATATCAGGTAGTTAGAACGTTGAGATACGAGAGAGAATGGATGGGAAAAAGACATACCAATCACCAAGTTAACATGAAGACTGGCGCGTGGACCAGGAAGAACATGACCCGTTGAAGGTCCCACCTTGCTTTTCGTCACTCGAGGGGTGAGGCTTCCTTTTGCCGGAAAGGAAAGGAAGGGCAGGCGGCGGTCCACGACAAGGAGGGAGGATCTAGACTGGCGTCTGGCAACTAGAAGAAGGATAAGACTTCGGTTGATGACACAAGAACTTTGAAAGTACTTACAGAGCAGCGTGAAAGGCCGAGCAGTAGCTCATAGTTTCGAGCCCCAAGGTAGAGAGCCTCGAAGAGGAGGGATCCTGGATAGATGATGATGATGATGATGAGAAAAAAGATGAGAGATGAAAGAGTGAAAACTTACAGATAATCCGCAAGTCCATGCTTCGGAAATGCGAGAATCTTCAAGCCAATGCGACGCGAATGTAAGAATAGGTGAATCTAATATAGTGGAATCGTCAGCGCGGCTCCTTAACTCGTCACGAAACTTTGACATACCTTAGATGGTGACGGCAAGAGGAAAGAGTAGGTTGGGCGCTTTGGGTAGCGCGTGGGCTACAAGTCCCGACGACGTCCCTAATCAAGACAGGAGTCAGCAACAAGAAGCACGAATGGATGGAGAAAGGCATACCAAGGGGTAAGTGTAAGGTAGAATAAAGAAGGATAGTTACGCCTCGAAGGGGATGATAGAAGAGTACGAGGAGGAGAAAGTGGTAGAAGAAGGAAGATAGAAGGATGGACGGCGAGCCCAGCGCAAACAATGGTGGTAAAGCGTGCTGGCATAATGACGGGACATGGTGGGGGGAAGTTGAGAGAAAGGCTCGCTCAAGTCAGCCTTTTATACGTTCTGCATGCTTGCATCTGTTGTGGTCGGCTGGATACTCAGGATTTTAATTTATATAACAATATTCAGAAAATGATATTAGGGCACTGTCTTCGTGCCCTAATTCTCAAACGCCGTGTCCGAAGCTTGTTTCCTGAGCGTGTGTACCCGCGGAAATAATGTTGTCAGATCAAGTAGTTACCAGAAAGGAAGAAGAGAGATTGAATCTATATTGCGATGAGTCAGACGGCAACAAGTCCAAGTCCGACGAACATGCAGCTGCGTACCAGGTACCTCCTCCATCCTTTCTTCCTTCCCCCCATCTTCCCCACCCTGCCTCTCTCCGTCTCTTTCTCTCCACTTCGTAGTCATCCCACTTGTCCTTTCGACCGACTTTCCCCTCAATTCCATTTGCTTCGTCCTGTCCCCTCGATACCAAGGTTTCCCCTCCACATTCCACCACCGTCAACGCGTCTCTGACCTGAGATCACTTCCATTCACCGCTTCAAGTCACAGCTTGACTCTTCTCTGGCTGTAGGACTGGTCCACACGCAGTCTGCGTCTTGGAGTCCATTCACACAGAAGTGACAACGTCCACCGAGTAATTGTGAGTTGTCCCTCTCCATTTGACATTGTACGGCGCGCTGATACACTTGTTTAGTCAGGATTCCGCTGCTCCCTTGCTACCTCCGACCGTACGCATGCCTTTGGAAAACTGTCGTAGCCACGTAGATTCAGTGTCGTCGTTCGTTTACCCAAGTACATGATTGTTGGAGAATTGGCTCTCCACTTCGACCATAGGTAGCTTGCTCCGGCTGACAGCTTCATGTTAGCTTCGTCAACGATATCTCCGTAGCTTAGACTGAATTTGGGCTAGCCACGAATAGACGCATCAAATTATTCGAGTCCTTGAACCTCTCCACTTTACTGCGACGCGATCATTACATTTCAACCGAAGCTTGTGTTAGTTGGATGTTTATACTTTGGCGTGCATACTCCAGCCGCAATAGCACAGCTGAGATTAAAGTAAAGTATACTTAATAGCCGCATAGAAAGCGCGTATTCAGTTGTATTGGAAAGTAGTAAATCAGTCGGCCCGGAATTGTGTTCCGGGGGCAGAAAGAATGAGACATACCTAGATATCCATTGGCACGGTCAAAGTCACGGAAATGAATATTAATACTCTTCCTTTCTGCTTAAAGCGTCGTAACGAACTCAAAAGCGTGATTCCGACGACGGAATGTTGAGAAACGGAGCGGCCGAAGTCGACCCCCTGTGTCTCCTGAACCGATCGAACTTGTTCGCAACCGTCTTCTTCGCTCGGAATCAGCCTGGAGAAGCGATAAGAGTTGTTGTATCTCCCTGTAAGTACTGAAAGACTTGGATAAAGAGCGTAAGATATCCTTAGAAGCATCAGAAAAGATTGACTTGACTGAAACTTACCTGCGCCGAGTCTGAACCGACTCGAAGCGATCATCCATACAGACCTCAACCACCTTTGTTCGGTAAGTCATAGACAGTATTATGCCCAATACTCGTGTTGACTACTCTACTCGTAGTAAGATAGCGCGCATGAATTGCTTGTACTTGAAGCGGAATGGGATGCAATGAGCGACGAAACTGAACAGACGATCCTTTGTGCAAAGTCGTTGACTGGCCTCAAACGTTTCGCTTACACCGACCATACTCAAATCATTTAAACGATCGCGTTTCTCATTGAGCTCGGAGGACATGTACATAGTACAGAGTAGCTCGACCACGACAAAAATGGTCATCCAAGCTTTCCTGAACTTCCACTCATGAGCACATCCCTTTGACTGTTGATTGCTCCATCGCAAGGTGTTGTGTTTCTCACTTCATTTTGGAGTCAATTCGATTGCGTCAAGATACCGACCTTGATTTTAATTCATCTCTGCTTTCGACCTTCGACTTCATGAATCAAACTCGTACCCATACAGATATTATCACCTTTACAATTTCGGTGCGCTCATGGACTGTACTCTGCCATATGGGCATCACGACACACGTTCGTCGCTATTGCCGACGACAAGGGCTCCGATCATTGGGGTCTCCAGTGTACACTGGTTCTAGTGTGGTGGATCCTGATTAAAATTCCACCAAGTCCGCATAGCCCATTTCTGGAATATTGACATGGATTCCCCGTTGTCCCCCTTGACAGCATCCAGGTACGCTTCGATGTTAGTTTCAAAGAAGCACACACACAGCAACTCGCAGCACCATCACCAGAAGGATTCAAGGAAGCTCACAAATCACAAAATTAACTTCTCATACGTATTGCGCACACCAGGCACCCCTCACACCACATGCGAACACATCGACGGAGTTTTCCGAGAGATCTTGGAAGTAAGCTCAATGGTTCTGGAGCCAGTCTTACGACACGAACGAATGGGGAAGATCATTGAATTGGGGGGTTTGCTCTACTCGACATGGTCAATCGTACGTACTAATTGTGTTGGCCAGCCTTTGACTCAGCCCCCCCATCACCCAGGTACCCATCACTCATCACTCATCCATCTTGCTCATGTTCAATGCCTCGACCATCTCCCTTACCCAGTGTGCGCCGGCACCACCACCGTCACCCGAACTCTCTCCGCTTTGCCAGAGAATGGCTTCGCTTCGAGGGGGCACCAAGAGATGGCTTGGAGCCGTCACGAAATCCAAGGTAGTTGAGCATGCCCCATCGTCTCCAAGTCTGATACTTGGCCATTCCTAGGCATCCGGTTTGTCGCAGCCAGGATTCAGGCTGTCCTGCGGCGCAGCCACGATGGGGAGACGAGAGGTGCTGGTAGGTGTTGGCTTGACATGTCTCCGCAGGCCCCCAATTGAGACCAGTCCCTTGTTGTGTTGTAGCCACGCCCGTAGACGTCCAGGACCAAGTCGACGTGTTGTCCTTGATCTCGCAGGCTCCTTGTCACTCGGACCACACATCTCTCGACGTCATCGTCATTAGATGCATTCCATCCAGTAAGTGCTTCATCCCTCTCGGTCCCGATAGACGATTAACGCGACGTCGCGTGCGTAGCTAGTCCGTTATCCGATACATCAGAACCAGACTCTGACGCTCGATCGGTGATGGGAAGGAGGAGTCGTTCACGGGGTCGGAATGTTCATGACGATGCCGTCATGCGTCATGGGTCGAACGGAAGGCAAGAGTAGACCATCCTTTACTTCGTTTTCTCGTATTCTTGTTGTTTTGGGACTTTGCTTGTTTCTTATTGTTTGAGATCGGCATCGAAGTAATGTGATGAATAGTGTATTTTGTACCTTATTGGGATGGGTACACAAAGACTTTCGTTAATTCGACATTCAACACGACTAGACCGAGACGTAATGAGAAGATCAGTAGATGAATGAATGTTTGTATACAAATTGGGACTCACCTCACTGTGCAACACCGCCGACAACTATCAACACCCCTCGGACACCGATGACAACGGCGAACTCGCAGGTCGAAGGTTCCAAGACTCTGGATTGTTGGGTAACGAGGCGTATCAGTACCTTTGCCGAAATCACAATCGCAACAAACACCAAAAGAAGAGGGCACAAAATTTCTGTTGTATCTAAGCTCATGTCAGGCAGAGTGAGGGAAACAAAACGAGAGAAGACACCCTTGAAAATATTTAGGTGTCATCGGCTATCCCAGATCGGTATGTCGTTGCGCTAGAAAAGGAATGATACATGAAGATGGAAGATGATCGGTGGAAAAAAGCTTACTTGACGCTGAATCCGACTCATTTACGCTAGTGCGAATTCTGGAATGAAGCGGTTGGTGGGTATATTGGATCTTGATTAATGATTCTTGACGATGACTCGTGTGTGGAATTTTTTCGGGGTGCTGTAGAGGCGGCCGATGAGAATGGAGGGACTTTTGGGGTGGGGTGAGGAACGGAGGAGTGGGMWKGAGGKAGARGGAGGAAGCGAAAGAGGAGTTGGTAGCGAAGGATGGTCTTGCGCGATATTACCAAGGAAAGAGGGAATTTGACGTTGTAATCAAGGGACAGAGCATCGATGGCTAGGGATGCGAGGTAAGAAATGAGTAGGTGGAAAGGGAACTGGTCGATGAACCGCACCTTGCATAGATTTCTTGTCATCTTTCTCTCTATCCTTCTCTTTCTTATGCTCATCATGACCATATTCCCCATCTCGTTCTCCTTCCTCTGTGCTAATCGAGCCGTTCACGCTGACCACCTTGATCAACCACTCGTACAACCCACTCGGTGACATGACGACTTTCAGATCCTCTCGGTACAGCGTATCTTCCCCTTGGACATCCGTGTTCAGCGCCATCTCCAACAGGCTTTGTAGTCGAACCAATGACGCTGATTTCGCCGACTTCCGCAGTTCGCCGTGCGCAAGATCCAGGAGGTGTGTGATGAAGGATGATTGAGACAGGAAGAAGTATCGCTTGAGAGAGCGGAGTCGTGGTATGAGTTCTTGGTCCTTCAGGAGCAGCTGCAGCAGTGTTTGGTTGGCGTGTGTATACGCGTCCTGGAGAAATTGGTAGAATCTTGGCTATGTTAATGAAAGTGGAGAATGATAAAAAGACGTGGTAAATACCTTTCATCCTCCATAGATACATCATCAATGTCGGATTGAGCTTGATTCCTGCTGACCTCGATACCACACTCCCGGATGACATTCAAGTATTTCCCCGCCAACAGGATTTTATGCTTCCAACCTTCGAGCAATGGTGGTATACACGCACCACCAGGTAATCGTCCATTCGCAGGACGTGGAGGAGGAACACCCGCTTGTTGGCGTTTGGCGGTCAATGTGGACCCATCCCGCAGCTAGACCCTAGGGTCAGGAAGGTACACGTTATAAGAGGGATATTCATACCGTATACAGACGTTCCCAATACTCGTCCGTATAATCCGACTCCAAAATCCCGCGATTGATGAACCGACTCTCCTTCACCAGCAACTCCTCATATGGATCGGAGAGGCGACCGGTGGTGACCCATACCTGGAGCATAGCAATATAAGGCTTACCAGCTGCATGCAATAGCGTGCCGTACAGCGACAGCGCGGTAGGATCCCCCGACATATTCCTCATCCTCTCATAGATGATGCTCAAAACCTCTCCACCCTTCACAACTATAGCCGTCCCATCACCCGCGATCCCCTTCTTATCAATCTCAGACAGTACGGCTTTGAGCGTTGCACCACCAAGTCCCAAAGCTTCGTTACGTGCCTCCTCCTCCGGGTCGAGGTCTGAGTCTGACGAGGACGAAGAGTCCCCAGCTGAAGAACTATCGGCGCTTCCGAGGTCGAGTACGAGTTGGTAGATAAGAGAAAGTGTATGGACGGTGGGATGTATGTAGAACCATAGCTTTTGGAGCGAGAACTGGGGAGACGTGTTGAAGGCATGTTCAAGCTGTGAAAGGAGCGTCTGGTAGTCCTATTATATAGAGAAACAGTTCAGCGAAAGGCTAATGCACGTGAGAAATAACGTCAACCTTGAGCATGTCGCGAATGGCGGCACATAATGCGTGATTGACTAAACCAAAATCTAGATGACTGCGACTCTCCACAAAAGCAGATATAGCGGTGTAGTATGTCCCTAGCGGAAGTATACGTTCGACTAGATCGCGGAGGGACGGATCTAAAACATACGCAGCACGTCAGACATTAGACATAGTTAATCTAGCTAGGAAAGCGTACCCAGCGATGAGGAGACGGTAAATCTCATCCCCCCAAGTGGATCGTGATCATCGGCATGGTCGGGATGAAGAGTGATGTAAGTTGCCTCGATCCCCTGCCAAACAGTCACGTTCATATTGAAGAACGGAGGCATCTTCATACGCACCATGAGTATATACAGTAGATCCTCTAGAATCAGCGCCTCTTGTATGTCTAATGGAGCATACTGAAGGTCCTCCTGCCTGGCCTTGCCCTTCCCCTTCGGTTTCGGTACGGATTGACTTGAACTGACGCGTGAGTTTAGAGGCGCGCGAACGAATGAAGTTTCGGCGATGAATGATGGTTCACCTACGGATATAGGTCAGAAAATGCCATGAAAGTGCTTGTTCAAATTACGCACCGTGACTTTCGCGAGGTGAATGATAATCGTTGTCAAAATCAACATGAGCGCGTCGCGAGTTTACTGACACCTTTGAGCTTGTTGGTTCAACATCGGGCCATTCGTGGTGCTTTATCGTACCTTCGTATATTCTTTAAGAGTTACAGTCACGTCTTTTTTTGCGCGAAGTTTTAGAGTGGTGGGAGTACGTTTCCATTGATATCGAGGGGAGGAGCAAGACGCGTCTGGGCGCTTGTCTGTGCGAAGACCACGAGCGCCACAGCTTTCCTCTCAATTTTGCTTCTCAAGTGGAAAAGTTCAATGCGAACTCGACGTTGAATACGTTGGATGTTCTACGAGCCAAAGCCATTTGAAAACATCTTACTCAACCTCCACCTTGATAGCTCGGTTGGGGCAAACTCCCGGAATGATTCTACCGTCGAGACTCAATTTGACTAGGATACTTTCGTAAAACGCAGTAACTTCAGTCGAACATGTTGTAGACAGTTCAGGCCAAGGTGCGTAAGCTCTACCGGCCTTCACAAAGCAATTCAAGCTGACTAAAATCTAGGAAATCAGCCTCCTGGATGCTACGAACTCGCGGGCCGTTCGCGTATACAACATGCACATTCCAAGCACATTCAGAGACATTCACCCTTCTACTTTATGATCAAGGTGAAAGATGGCATTCTCATTTACTGACCTGCAGGATCAGAAAGATGAAGTATGGGATGATGTAGGCTACATGCCTCAATCCGTGACCCTGCAAAATGACAATGGTCAATGGTTAGCCGGAGTTGAGCAAGCCATCGGTGTTTTTCTAGACTTTTCATTCAGCCAGCGCCAGTACGCTATTCTGACTATTGATAAGTCTTGACTTCGACATCGCTGGCGCCTTGCAATAGTTTATCTGGTACGATGTATCTGACAAAATGCATGCCGTCGATCTAACTTTTCTGACTTGCTACTTTAGGCTATTTTCTTAGTTAGCCACTCACAAGGCTGATCGCCGATATGCTGCTCCCAGTCCCTCGTCGCTGAGTTGGCCGACCTTACCACGTCAATTTTGTCAGAATAGCCAGAATGGAAGCGCCCTTCCGGATGGCCTTTAAAAACAAGGGTATTTTCGGCTTTGAAGAACCAGGCCATCACCTCTCTCAGCTACTTCAAGTCAACTACTCGAAGTTTAACTCCTCCAGCAGACATGTTCCCTTCAGTCGCCATCGTTGTTGCCGCCTTCGCTGCCTTCGTCTCTGCGTCCCCC
>JAPEVF010001415.1:0-10068 GCA_029747585.1 Pleurotus djamor | reverse complement strand
ATAAATACTTTTTGCATTAATATGAAGTGGTATGATTTATACACATTTATTATAACTGCTCAATTTTTTTGTTTTGTTTATCAACGCTTTCAGAGCTTTCCTAGCTTTCCTAGCTTTTCCAGCTTTTTGTGCTTTTGAAGCATTGGCGCTCGCTATGTAAGTATTACAGCGTCTTTTTCTTGCTTTGTCATATCTCTTGTACAAAGCATAACTTTAGGCGCTTTTTCTATTTTAGATATACAAGATACCTTTCTCCCACAGCTTCTTGATCTTATCTAGCTTCCATCTGCTCCTGGTAAAAATGATGTTTTCCTGATGTAGTATCACCGTTGCCCGAGGTTAGGGCTATAATCGGCGCAAAACTCACCCTACCCCTATCATCACAACGCGCTGTGTCAAATTTGCGAGACTCATTAATGTGGAGGAACAATTGCGTGTGTTTTGAGAAGCCCAATTTTGACGTCTTATGGCTTTTGGGGCGTCTCCTCATAGCCCAACTTCTTAACACTGGAATGCTCGGAAAGGCGGTAGCTTCACAGGTTTCGGCTGGTGCGCAGCGCGTATGCAAATACTCGTTAGGAAAGTGACATTTACCATTCTTCAGAAGCCTAATCTTGTGACAAGACGTAAGTCATTGATTACAGTGGAGTTCCTTGGTTGACGGAGACCCTACTCCCCGGTAGAAGACGTTGCTGACAGATTGGCGACCAAATGTCAGTATGTCCTCTGTATCTGTTTTTCCGTCATCATTACAGGAGGTTCTCAATTACGCGAATGCTATGCACAAAAGAAACTCCCAAGAAGTACTCTTCCAACGACGTCTGGGCTCAGGAGGAATGGGGTCGCTGTATCAATTGAGAAATGGAATTTCCGGCGTCGTTAGTCCCTTGATGCTTCAAACTTAACATGCCGTCTCTCTGTGCATACTACCAATGGGTCCTGGATGGGAATACGATACGCCACATTGCAGCAGGACTCCCAATAATCAGTGTCGCCTGCCCATGGATGTGGACGTCTCTTTGTTCATCCATCAATACATTTTGGGGAAACTCTGTTTACGCTATTCCTTACACGTGAGCGCAGGAACGGCAGAGGCTGGGTGTCATTGACACACAGAAACTAATACGGCACTCTGGGCTCCGTTGATGAAGTCCCTTATGCATTTCCCCATAATTGCTCAAGGATATGACATCATTGTAACGAACAGGTAACACAAGGAGACGTACGTAGCAAATCACTAGAATTGGAATTCCCTCATTTCTCCAAACTTCGTGACCTCCTGGTGCGTTGCCGGTGGAGCGGTAATATTCCACTCTTGGAACTTCTTCTCGTAATGAAGGTGAATTCCATTTCGGATGTCTGCGTTGACTTCACTATCAGTCATCCGTATGGCAAGCAACTGCGCTTCCTGGATCTGCGGGTACACAACCATTTCGTTCCAGCGTTTGAGGTTTGGAACAGGGAAACGGGGGGTTCCTCGTGGTTGCTTGAATTTGTCCATGTTGGGGTGCCGAGCGAAGAGAACGTACGGCTTGGATACACCCCAGGCGAGAACTTCACGATCGCGATCCTCTTGACTCCAAGCGAGTTTGAATGGTGTGGCCTTGACGTCCGTCTTTGTGGTGGCCTTGTCTGGCACCCAAATCTGGCAATATACCGTTCCAAAGTCAGATGGTCACGGAAGTCTGCGCATGGTATGAGCTTCAACATACCTTGTTCATGCGATCCCAGATAGCGCCATCCCGAGCATAGATCTTGCAGACAATTGTGGTGGCTGATTTCCCGCCAAACGCGTACTTGATCCACTCTTGGAAGTATTTGGCACTGGTCAAAAGTCAACATATGGTAGCGTTTAAACTGAACGATGGGCGTACATAGCAGGGTTGTCAGCGACATAGACTGCGAAGCCATAGCGAGCAGCTTCCTTTCGGTCATGACGTCTCAAGCCCTGCTCTAAAAGTTTAATGGAACCAATATCCATGCCAGAGTATCCGATGAATTTGGGCCTGGAATAACTGGATAACTTCAACCCAAGGAAGGGTGAAATGATACGCTGGTTACGGCGCCACACATCGATACCTGCTCGGTAGTTGTTCCATGTCAAACCTTTCTGGTTTCGGGAGACCTTGAATGTGACACCTAGTAGATCGAGGACACGTTAGTTCATGCGCCCAAAGAAATGGACTCGCGACTCACCAAGCATCATCTCTACCGTATTATTCGTAGCTTCGTCATCGAACAGAATCTGATTGAGGCACATGAGGCGAGAGATTGAGATTGAGACGTAATGCTGCCCACCATGTCTGAATATTTGAGGCTTGAGTCATAAGACTTGATCTTCTTGAAGTGCTCAACCTTGCTCCCTTTAGAAACGAAAGGTCAGAAGAGTACACGAAAGTGGATGGATACCTACGGTCGTAAACCTCATCGTAGGTGACTAGGTCAATGAGGGGCCTGTAATTTCCAGTACCGTCATTGACCTTCCAGAACCAGAGGGCTCGGTCACACCTGGTAGGTTTCTGTAATCAGTAGAGGGTTCAACGTGCAAGAGCTGAGAGTTGAATTTGTACATGTCTTTGCTCCGATTCCGAGACACGATAGCAAGCCTGGCGCCGTTGTTGAGGATGTCGCCGATGATTTCTGGGACGTCTGCATACATTCCGCATTTGTTGCTGGGATTGCTGGATGGGTTGGAGCGTGAGCACAACTGGTTTATCTGTATCAGAGTTGAGACTACCTCTTATCGTAAAGTTCCCAGGTGTCACGGCGTCGGATATTGTCCTCAACTTTGGGAGCGGCTTGGCGGCCCTTACCCCATGTACTGACATCAAGCCAACCCCAGAAGATGGTCCAGCTAGAGGTATATGGTCAGCGACGATACAAAGAGAGCAGGCGGGGACTTGCTCCGTATCTAATGCAACGACCTTGGGAAATGGGGGCGCCATGAAATGATATTGCTTGACCTCGCCTTGACCTCGCCCTTATATGAAGGATAGCCGAAGGCGTCCGCAGAGCACAGATACAGGAAGATTCATGGCGAATACTGTGGCAGTTTGATTTTAGCCTAAAGAGGGAAACATCAAGGGGAATAAGCTGTGGAACAACGAGACGACGCAAGGAGACTGCGAGCTCGGCAAAGCAAGAGGTAAGTTCAAATTTCCCCACATGGAGCCGAAGAAGCATTCGAGCGCTAGGCTTAGCGCTCATGTGGAATGATGCCGCCCACTTCATCAAAGCCACACACGTCAAACCCAGAAGGTGGCATACTATCACCTTCTTATCTGGCGATTAGCGGTGCTGATGATTCCATTCCAATGTAAAGCCCAGCGCTCCGGGCGACAGACCAATAGATCGATCCAGGGCCCTCCTTGTTCCTTGCGCTTACCGCCTCCATGGACAATTTGTTCTCAGTCACAGTCAAGTCACCGTTCATTGAGCCAGGTATAATAAGCCGAGTTTGCAACCAATGTTTTTTCACATAACTCGCTTCGACTACCCATTCGACTCCCTTTCGCCTATCCGCTATGTCGTCGACAACGCTGAGCATCGCTCACTTCAACGATGTATATCAAGTCACCGACCAGACGATCTTCGTTGATGAACAAAAAGAAACCATCAATGTCATGAAGTTTGCAACCATGCTTTCCGAGGTCAAGAAAAAATGGAAGGACCAAGGCCTCACCGTCTTCTCTGGGGACTTATTTTCCCCTTCCACCGAAAGCTCTATCACCAGAGGCCGACACATGGTGCGTCCACCGCCAACCGCATGCATTGTCATGGCCCTCATGCAGGGCCTGTCATAGCCCGCTATAATTAACGAACTTAAAGTCGATGTCAGTCTCGTGGGTAAGAGATTTCTCTAATTTTCTCCCTGGATCGTTGCTCACTTCGTCACATACTGCAGGGAACCATGAATTCGATTTCGGTGAGAACACACTTTAGACCTCTTGTTCTCCAGCTGCTAATCTGAAGTAGGATATCCCCGTCTTAAGCAACTCATCAACCAAACCGCTTTTGTAAGACCACACTCTTCCGTGACTCTTACGTGCATTCACCGGTTCTACTGCTAGCCATGGTTACTCAGCAACATCATTGATACGCAAACCAAACAAGTCCCTCAGCCAATGAAAGACATATATGTCTTGAATAGAGAAGGTGTTCAAATTGGTTTCATTGGCCTCGTCGAGAAGTACATATCCGGTCTATCAAAGTCGCTCCAGACTGTGCTGATGGGTCATGAAATTTCAGGGAGTGGATTGCTACGATCACTGGTTGGCCTGATAACTTCCAGTACCAAGATATGGCCCAGGTCGGAAGGGATTTGTCCGCCAAGCTGCGCGACCCATCGGGACCATACAAATGTGACATCGTCGTCGCGTTGACCCATTGTCGGTGAGTCCTCTCCTACCTCCAAATACAGGGTCAACTCGTTGACATCATGCTAGAATCCCAAACGTAAGCCAATAAAGTCAAGCGAAAGCTGCCCACCTTTTGATTCCTATGCTCTTGGACCAGGACATCAAGGTTGCGCGGGACCTTGGCGCACTGTCGCCTTCAGCCCAAAAATCTACAGACATCACATCGATGCAAGGCGTGGACTTGCTCCTCGGCGGGCACGATCATGTATACTGGATCTCCAAAGGCGTGACATCATGGGATGGATATGACTTGAACACTGTCCAGCCCGATGCAAAGGACGACGATGGCGACATTCTGGTCGTTAAGAGTGGTACCGACTATCAAGACTTCAGCGACATCATTCTGACCTTGAAGGACGCACCTCCAGGAAGCGTGAGGAAGAAGGTCATCCAAGAAATCAAGGGTATGTCCTCCAAGACCTTTTTCCCGTCTCTCTTGACAGTTTTTACATAGGCAAACGCTGTGTCACGCGTGGAAATATGGCCGAAGACAAGGCAATGAAAGAGGTCTTTGACGAAGAACTTGCGATTGTTCAAAGTGCTATGGATGAACAGTTATGCCTCAGTGGAGTCGATCTTGATACGCGATCAACAACCATCCGCTTACAGGAGGTAAATACTTATCTTCGGCCCTTGACCCCTTCTAGTTGCTTACACTCTCTACAGTCGGCCGTCAGCAACTGGGTTGTTGACTGTGTGAGGAATACGTATGACGAGGCGCTTAGAAAGCTCGGTTATGCCAATGGCACGGATGGCGTCATTATCTGCAACGGGGATATTAGAGGCGACCGCCTCTATGAGAAAGGCAAGCCATCCTTCACTTGCATAACACTGTCTCTCTGATGCCCCATCTGCTCCAGGACCGTTACAACTCCGGGACCTCATGACAATGTTACCATACCCAGACCCATTGGTGGTCGTAGAGTTGTCCGCTCAGGCCCTCTGGGATACACTTGAGTCGGGATTATCACGTCACCCGACGCAGGAAGGGTCAGTGTCTCTAACATCCCGTCCGGGTCAGTCCGTCGCCCGATCGCTGAAATTCTCCTCTGTTAGCCGCTTCCCCGCCATCTCAGGCTTGCGAGTTGAATGGGATAGTAGTCGACCAGCTGGCCAGAGAGTTCTGTCGGTCTCCCTCTTATCCGAAACCAAACTTGATAGCAATGGCGAGCCAACGGTGGAGAAGGTGGACCCGACCTCGGTGGATCGCAAGTTTCTCATAATGGTGGGGGAGTATATGACGCAAGGAGGTGATGGCTATGATATCCTCAAGACACAGAACCAAGTTCTGACTTCGGAGAATGGCCAATCCAAGAGCGCCCTAGTCAGGAAGTATCTTCTCGGTAAGCTGAAGCCATCAGTCCTTTTATCTGAGGTTATTGACACTGAATTACAGGTACCCAAGTATTGAATCAAAAGATTCAACAGAAACAGGAGAAACAAGAGAAACAAGAGAAACAAGAACCCAAAGTGGCAACGTCCGCAGCTAAACTTGTTTCCAAGTTTAAGCCATCCCTCCCCTCCGTTGAACTCCCCTCCAGGCCTTCACTCTCTTTTTCTCTGAAAAAATCCAGTTTACCTCGCTCTACCCCTTCGATTCCCTCTGCTTTTACAAACCCTTTATCCACTCTGTCCACTTTCACCGTCCAAAGTGCTCGCAAGATGCGCGGTAGTCTCGAGGAACAATTCCAAAGCCTTACACAAATTGAGGCGATCCAGAAGCTCTCTCAGAAAGCATTGGACAAAGTCGCACCGTCTATCAAGTGGTTGGCGTCGCAGCGTCTCGTATCCGCCGCTCTTCAGCTCGCCGATTTCGAGGATGTTGGGTTGATGGATGCATACGAGCGTCAGCGCATGCGCTTTGAGCTTGAGACTCGGCGCTCGAATTCACGGTTCCGTTCTGCTCTCACACTGGGGCGCAAAGGCACAGGTTCCTCTACCGACAGCAACGATATGGACGCGATGGTGAAATCTGCCGATGAAGAGGCTGCGAAGGCTCTTCCGACAATCCTTCCAGTCGTCGATGGTCGACTTCGAGATATGAGCGCTGGAAAGCAGTAAAGGCACCAATAGTAGATTGTGGTGGCTCCATGTACGATCCATACCTCGAACGTAGGATACCATGTTTCACCAGGGATCTCTTTTGAGCCTGCCCGATGCGTTCCTGGAAGTACGTTGCCTTTTTTNATCAACGGTAACTCAGCGAATGCGGAATACGCCACACCGTGGCCACCGCCCCGGCAAGTCCGCCAGCAGGTACTAGCCAACATGGGAGCATCATGTCTCCTTAAACTCTTCAACGACATCTGCTGACAACCCGCGCGTAGGTGCTCAAAGGATACAACGGTGAATATCCTTGTCCATGTACATTTTCTTTGTATCGTCTTGGCTCGCTATCCAATGTCGTCACCCTTCTACAGGGAGCAGTCTCAGCCCAAGTCCCTCGAATCGATGCTACTGCTACTTACTAGTCAGCGGCATTTACGTCGACTCCAACTCCCTTCAGAAATTCTTCGGTGAACGCCACCAGCTCTTCTCCAATCTCTACGTTCTTCGTCTGCTTCAACGGCTCGATCACGACCCCAAATGGCTTCACATAAGCACCCTTGAAGCGGTCCTTTTCAGCACGGATGACGGGTGATGCAGCGGCGAACAACGAGGTATATGCCCCTTCTTCAGGGGTGTACATCATCCAGCGCAGTGCCGGACTGGTGATCGATGAGAGGGGGAGCTTGTGCGTGAATGTATCGACAAATCCTGGGTGGACAGATATAAATATTATCGGGACGTCTAATGTGTCGAAGTGACGTTGGAGGATGTGAGTCCATGAGATGGAGCAGAATTTGCTGTGCCCTGAGAGTGTCAATACAAGAGCATGTAGTCATGAAATTACGAGGACGCACCATAAAGGAAGAAATTGGGTACGGGCCGACGACGGCTATAGTCGGGACTGAGGTCCTCTTTCGTTTGGAAGCGGAGGGTCGCAGCGGAGGGTGTAACTTGATGGGCCTCTGAAGCCAGCTACATACCATTGAGAATGGTCAGTGATGCCAATGCACAAAGTCAAGGAACCCGTACATTTATGATGCGTACGTCAGAGTCGGGTAGTTTAGCGGTTTCAATCAACAGCGGGGTCAAGATGCGTGTGAGGACAAAGGGACCTAGATAGCTACTCGCCGTCAAGGACGATAAGTAATCACAAAAGAGACGTGCTTACTTGACCGCTGTGATCTCTGATATGCCATCTTCAGTCATTTCATAGCCAGGTATCCTTGATCCAAGGATTAAAAGCCGATACCCGTCCAATCGCCTCGACTCACCCTCCTGCATTGTTGACTACAGCCCAAAGATCAGCAACCCCTTCCTCAAAGAGCTGCAAATCCCACTCACCTAGAATATCCAACCTCGTCTCTTCACTCAAAAAGGTCTCTGCAGCTTGTTTGACCAGGATGGGGCGACTCAGATCCAGCTCCAGCCAAACCACTTCTCCTCCGTCTTCCCCATTCAACTTGGTGATTTCCTCTATAGCCGCCTTTGCTGTGTCACCATTTCGAGCACCGAGATAGACCTTTGCACCCTGCTTGGCGAGGTACCTGGCAGTATGGAATCCGATGCCACGACTGGATCGGAAAGAGTTGGAGGTTACGTGGAAAGATTCAAAGAGGAGTTCCGAAGACCTACTTCCCCCCTGTGACAATGGCAACCTTGCCATTCAAATCACCTAAATCATTGGCAGGGTTGAACTTGGAGGTGCCGTTACCCATGGCCGTTGGGCTTTGGAAGTTTACCAAGTTCAATGTAGATGTGGTCGAATGACGTGCATGAGAAAACGGGGAAGACTCATCTCTCTGTTAGTATATCGGTTAGTACACGCGCCTGTCATGATACGCTATCGGGATCGCGCGAAAGCTGGGTTCGACTCCCAGACAGAGAGTTCGCGCATGCCAATTGAATGTATGTTTTCCTTTTTGAACGCAGCGTTTCCCGGTCTCTCCTTCCTACTCCAACTCGTCAAGTCATCGGTCCCGTCATCTCTAAGCCTCTTACAGAAAGGCACATATGCTTTGGCACTGCGATGATGAATTATATCGTCACGACGGCTAAAAAAGCGAGACCATGTTCCGTCTCCCCAAGCCCAACTTCAGTACGAATCTCCGATTCACAGCCAACCAGTAGAGACGGGTGACCAGTGCTTCACACAGAGCGTCGAGGGAATAAATGGAATTTAATGGAGAAACAGAGAAATAACCAATGCAGATAGACACAATCGATAGAGAGAGAGACGGGCATATGAAGGTCGTGACAAGGAACAAACATCAACAGGGCGTCATGACACTGGTGTGCTAAGATAAAAATTATAAAAGCCGAGACCGAGATCGAGATTGGAGAAACTGGGGCTAGAGGAAGAGAGAGAGGGATGCTTTTGACGAGTTTACTGGTGGGCGTGGATGCGATGCGCTGATGATAACGGAGGAGAAAAAGAGGAGAAGGAGGATGTCATAACGTAGCTTGAGAAAAATAAGAATAACGAATAACGAGGGGTCGAGCATAGTAAGCAAGAAGAGGCACGAGGAGGGTAGCAGAAGAAAGTGTTCACTCCTTCACTTTCCATAGCACAGCAGCAGCGACGCCTATCACTAGAACACCGAAAGCTGTTGTTGGAATTGGATGCTACGGAGTCAAGTGCGTTAGTAAACCGAGGCTTATTGGGGGGAAGAGGGGAGCAACTCACTGAGCGGATATACTGGATAGGCGCCGCTCGTTTCCTCTCCATTTCTGTCGCTGTAAAGTCGCCAACTATATGTAGAGAATCGCCATCACCATCGTCGAGAGGATCACCAGGAAGACGAGTAACAGTAAGCCGCGAATCACCCGTAGCAGTAGACGTAGAAGAATCCGAACACAACGATCCTTCAGTAAGCAAACGCACACTCGAGAAAGATTCAGTTTGAAGCAACGAACCCAGCGTTTCCCCCTCCAGCTCGTTCGCGAAATCAGCTTCATGATGTTTCCCATCTTCAAGTTCCCGAGTTTTGTTATTATAATCAGGAGACGTCGCGCGTAAGGGATCATCATCACCTGTTCCACTTTGGCTGACACTCGTAACACTTGTCGAATCCGTCATGCCATCTTCGTACGAGGATGCACTGGTGCCGCTCGTACCAGCAGGAGACTGTGATCGCGATCGATTACCTGTCCGTCCTCTTGACGAACCTGAGCGCTTCCTCCGTGGACCCCTCGACGATCGTCTTGAGTCTGCTGACAAGCTTCGCGGACTTGGGGGTGTTGCAAGACCATGATGAACATCTCCGTTAACGTGGAGTCCACTGCCACTGCTGCTGGCGGACGACTGAGCTTTGCTTTGGAGTGTGGTCAGGGTAGCAATGCCCACATCCACTTCCTTCACCTTCGTTTCCCATTCTTCCCGAGCTTTGGAGAGACGTGTACGTTCCTCAGCCCATTCCTCTCGAACGCTGCTCCATTGGCCCTCAACATTCTTCTTCCACTCTGAGAGCATTTGTGCCAGCGTCTCCTTCTCTTGCTCGGCTTCGGTGTCGACTCGGGAAGCAACGGGCGCCTGTGCGTCCCTCTCAGCGAGGGCGGTAGCAACAGCAGCCGATACCGAGGAAGAAACGACAGTCTGCTGACT
>JAPEVF010001414.1:0-10070 GCA_029747585.1 Pleurotus djamor | reverse complement strand
AGTCCTAACCTGGGCTTTTGTAGGCTACTGCGGGAATTCATACAACAACAATGGGGCGACTGGAGCTACCATCAGCGAGTCTTCGTGCAATAGCAACTGCGGTGGCGATTCGTCGAAGAAGTGTGGAGGTGCTTGGACTATGTCGCTGTATACCAGCCGTGCAAGTCCTCCCAGTACACAGGTTCGCAGTTCTCTTGCATTCATCTTGGATTCAACTAACGCCCTTACTTTTCCAGTGGACGAATCTAGGATGCTACACCGACGCATCAACCCGTCTCCTTCGAGGGTCGTCGCAAAGTAATTCGCAAATGACAAACGAAAAGTGTATCAGCTACTGCTCCTCCCTCAATTTCGTCTACGCTGCAACCGAATTCGGCTCGCAGTGTTATTGCGGTAACCAAGTAAGTTTCACTCGCACACTCGTCTTCCTACGTCCAGTTCCTGACGTGACTACTTGCACAGTTGCAGAAAGAGGGCAATGCGGGCAATTCGGTGTCTGCCTCGGAGTGCAATAACGCTTGCGCTGGTGATTCTACGCAGAAATGTGGAGCTGCTTGGAGGGCCAATGTGAGTAACAACCACTAAGTCAGCGCTTGAGTAACATATCTAATGGATCTTTCTAGTTGTTCAAAAGCCCGAACACGCCATAATTTTCTCGATGCTCTTTCTATAGTATTGTTATATCCTTCGATCTATTTGCTGTGCATGTATACCATCTCATCGACGTCTCCCATTTTTCGTACAACCAGTATTCGTTATCTGTATATACGCTTCCGCTGCATTTGTCATCTCGATTTTTATCCATTTCGTTCATTTACCGTCGTTCCTTTCATGCCAGTCATGTAGACCATCACATTCCCTCGTTTTGTCTCCCATCGTATCAGGAGGAATCAATTTGTAGCTCAATAAAATTCCGAAAGCTCAAAAGGCGAATCATACGCTAAGGGACTAGTGTTACATTATTGTAGGTTTGCTTCACTATAACTGAGAACATCTTGCCGACGAACGTACGTGCCTCATCCAATAAGGTGAAGCATGAGCTTCTGGTAATCGCCGCTCGTCTCACCCTTTACACGAGCAGCCAAACTTTTCTTGTACTTTGATTGATAAGCGGCTTTGATCTCTTCCATGCGTTGTCTGTCCCAGTGGGCGCGGACGATCCTAGAGAAAATGAGTGTGGTGAGACATGGCTACGCGAGATGATACTGGGTCGTGAGGGAACACGTACCTCCAGACAAGTCGTTCGTCTTTGGTGCCTAGGCCGGCCATAGCTTTCTCCATGAGCTTGGCGTCTCGCCAAACACCACGACCATCGCGCTTTGCACCTTCTGCAACGTATAATAGTGCGTCTCTCATGTGACCCGAGCTACAAGGATAGAGAGTTTGTTAACTTCCCTAGCTTAACCGATCGCGAACTCGAAAACTTACAATTCTTTCTTGATGGCTCGGGTAAGCGTCATCTTGTACTTGACGTGATATGCATTTGACCTGAAGTTGTTTGTGAGAAAGAGTGAGAAATCAAACCGTAGGCTCGACATACAGTGCCGTGAGGTGAGGGCTGGATCTGTTGGCAAGTATCTCACAAAAAACGATCTAAAGGAGCGAGGTCATTACCAGATGCTATCAAAAAGTCTACGGGGCAAACCTCATTGGTGCCGCGTTTGCCCACACCTGCCTTGTACAAGGCATCTGCATCGGCGTCGACGGCTTGAGGATTGACAGGGACGTTATCAGGGACGCGGCTGGCATTCATAACCATAATGAACACTAATCAGGAAGGAAACAACGCATCAGCACAGCGAAACACACAGAAGACGAAACGCGTACGTTGCTTCGTCTTCATAGAAAGATCGTCTGAAACTTGTTGCTCGAGACTTTTGCCGAATGTATCACGGTAAGTCATCTTGAGAATGTTCATCTCCTCATTGCTCCGTGACAAGAGGATTTCGTTCAGGAGGTCTTCGTGTGTCCTAAGCAGGGGAAGAGGTTTAGAGAAGGCCACTATCTGCGAAAACAAAACGAGACGAACCCAACGCCCGAGATGGCTCTGTGGACGAGTTCGACATCCCAGCCCACAGGCCCTAGGACGATACCTCTTAATCCTAGACTAGAATTTAGAGGAAGGTTATTGATTTAGACGTTATGAAGAGAGAGAGGCGTCTTACCCAAACCATCGACTAGTCTCTTTGTCTATGAGAGCTGCAAGGTCACGGCCCTTCGCAGCCTTATACGATGAAGCAACGGCAGCAACTTGGAGGGCAGAAAGGGGTGCTAATGTCCTGATCACTGAGATAGAACGTCAGGCTTTCGATGAAAGATCATGCAGGGTTAAACAACTTACATTGGGATTCATCTGTTCCAAACCCTTTTGTCGCTTTATGAATTGCCTCTACGTCACCCCTTGGGTCGTATCCCGGTACAGGTGGATCTGTGGTGTATTTATTCGTCGCAGACGGTGGGATTTGGGTACCGAGATATAATGTCAATGCACCAGGAGATATCCCGTAAGGAGTTGGTGGTGCATAGTTGTATTGTTGCTAGAAAAAAATGAAAAGGTTGGTCGTTGAATGATTTGAGTGGGACGTACATATTGCACGGGCGGAGGAGGTCCATACGATGAGGGCTACACGATGGGCTCGCTCAGGTTGAGTAAAACTCTGGAAATCAGTGCGACGTACATAGGGACTCTGCTGAGTGGGTGGAGGACCAGGGGGAGGGGGGTAATAAGGCGACGGGCCTCCACCTTGTGGCCTGTTGCCCGGAATGGGNCGGGGGACCCGGAGGAGGAGGATATGTCGAGTTATTGATCTGCGGTGGTGGTCCCGGCGGCGGAGGCTAATGGAAAAATTCAAATTACCGCAAGGAAGTGGTTGACAGACAAACTCACATATTGGCCGGGTGCCGGACCGGGAGGCATTCCGGGGCCAAAGCCTCCGGGTGGAGGATACTGGCCGTACGGATTCTGTTGATAGTTGTAGTAGGACATTGTGGGGAATAATTTGCAGTTCGGAATTTGCTTTGCCTCCAATTTATACCCGCCGCCTCGGTCAGGAGGAGCTGGAGCACAGCAAGTGGCGGTACAATCCATTTGTGGCAGTCAAGTGGCAGTGCGATCGCAGTTCAGGCGCTTTTCAGGCGCTTAGATTACTTATTGGTTTGTTCCCCGACCATGTGCAACCCTCCACATTCGCTTTCAAAAATACTTCTTCAACACGTTCATGGGAGAATGGGAATAAGCATAACTATCTATAAACATGCCTCGGCCTCCAGATGATAAGAAGGGCGTAAGACCCCCAAAAGCCCACGACAGCACCGTCTGGATCTCCCCCGAGCTTTGCAGAGCTTCCGAACTTGAAGTCATGGCGGCCACAATTGCAACTCTACCCAACGATGATATTCTACCGTCGACTAACAGGAAAGTACATTGGTTTAGGAGCACTATATTCCAAGTCTTCGTCGTCGGAGGTGTCTTCTTTTGTGTGAGTTTCCCTCACGAGTCACTACTACCTTAGCAGACTTAGGACACCATGAATTAACCTTTGCTCTTCGAAGGCTCCGGTTCGTCACCATCTGCAATTTTCTTCAACTCCTGATGACAGATTGAAATAGGGCATGTACAATGCACTCAGCGCTCTAGGTGCTGGAGGTCTTGCGACGCCGTGGTACGCTAACGCTACGGCGGCAGCCGGATATGGTACGTTTCACTGACTTGATCTATGCGAACACCAATCCATTCATACTCGCACTAGTATTCATGGCCTTCATGTGCATTATTGGGGGTATAATCGTGGGCAAAATCGGTGTCCGCCTGTCGCTTCTGGTAAGGTTCCCGAGTCCCACCGGTGTACTCTAGACCCGATTGTGACTCTCTATCACCCTTGCTTGCAGATCGCTAGCACCGGTGATATAGTGTAAGCCCACAACTGGCATCGCCCAGACTTGCTACTAAGCAGCTCTTCTCATCTGTGTAGCTACGCTGGCAGTCTCTATCTCAACTCAAAAAACGGCACACAATGGTTCTTGATGCTCGGTATCTCACCTTCTCAATGACCTAAAAGCCTAAAGTCAACTACTTACAGGCTCTATATACTCTGGGATCACTGATGGCCTGATGTACACCGTTGAGGGTCCAGTTATTACATGTAAGAACGCTTTGATTGGTCTCTTCAAGGACAGTCAACTCAGTAATATCGCTGCTATCGTTTAGCCTACCCTGAGCCTGAGCGACGCGGTCGCATGCTAGGTCTTTGGGTACTCCTCCGCAGTGCAGCGCCAGTCATAGGCGGAGCTGTCATCTTCGGAATCAACCATTCAATTGATTCCTCTGGGGCCGTCTCGCTGAATACATACCTCGCCATCATAGGCATTATGTGTGCTGGTCCTTTCATCGCCTTGTTCCTCTCCCATCCCAGTAAAGTGCAGCGCAAGGATGGTGTCCCCATCGTCTTCAGGACTGCTGGCTGGACACAGACCTTTACTGAATGGTGGTCTGTTGTTGCTTCGAGAAACGTATGTTCTCTTAGCACTCAGTCACTGGCCTTCTCAACGATGCACGCCCCCTTTACAGATGCTCCTCTTAGCCCCTCTATTCTTCACCTCTTGGTTCTACGGTTCTTATATTGGTAACTTTCGGTTTCCTTCGTCCTATTCAGTATTTTGACATCAAATCCGCTCAAAGGAACTCTCCAAACCCAGTACTTTAACGTTCGCACTCGAGCGCTATGTGCATTCGTCATCCCAATCGGAGACATCGCGGGCGGCTTCATCATCGGATACTTCTTAGACAACAAGTTCATGTCCGTCAAGAAGAAAGCCAGAGCCAGCTTCATAGGTCTCATGGTCTTCAACTTGGCTTTATGGTATATGGAACTAGCAAGCGAACACTTTACCCAAACTGATCCCACACTGCTTCGTCCTCAGGTTATGGACGGCCGTCATAACGAAGCAACTTGAAGACACGAAACCGGTGATTGACTGGACGTCTGAGCAGTTTGGGCGTACATTCAGCCTTTTCTTCCTTTTTGACGTGGCTACCATGGCCACGCAAACAAGCCTGTTCTGGATCATCAGCCATTGTGCGTAAGATCCAATCAAGTCGAAAAGCCTTTGACGAGCTTTGCCCACTACTCTACAGTGTCGGATGACTTCATCACATTGTCCTATATGACTGGGACACTTCGAGGCATCGAATGCGCTGGGCAGGCCGTCGCGTATGGCATCAAGTCCAGCGACACCACCGACTGGCTTTCGATCGGATTCAATATTGGTCTCTGTAAGCTTTGGACTTCCAAGATATTCCAGTGGCTCGCAACTAACATCATCAACTATTTCCCTGAAAAGTTGTTGTATCCATCCCCTTCGCGTGGGTCGTTATCAGGAAGATTGGTCTACCCTCAGCCGAGAAGGTTGAAGTCGACTCGATCGTTGATGAGAAGAGCGGTTCTCTGGTGGAGGACAAGATTGCAGAGCCTTCCCTTACACATACTTAGGCGTCAAGTCTTTGACAATGAGAAGTACGACATTGTTACCGATGTCATTAAGATTACGCTGGAGTACTTGTTACATGGAGTATATTACCAACATATACGTTACGGCAAACCGACATCTGGTAAAAGCTTCCGAGGTCTACACGCCATGTCATTAAATCTGCAAGAAGTGGTTTAAATGGTAAGGAATCAAGTTGAGACGGGCCCACCCACTTAGGTGCTATAGACAGACAGCGCCCAATCACCACCGCAAGTTTCAGTCTTGTCACCAGCGCACTTGTGGTCGCACTTCTTGGGGTCGGTGAGGAGGCCGGTAGCTCCGTTATGGATCAGAGAGTCACCGCAGAAGCCTAGAAAGAATCGAGTGAGATACGTGTTGAGAGAAGCGATCGTGAAGGAAACCCACATTCGTCGCTGTTGGAGAGATAAAAAGTCAGAAAAGTCAGAAAAGTCATAAGGAAAGCATTGTGATGCCTACCTATACTCAGTAGCGGCATATTTGTAACCTTTGCAGAGCTTGCGGCAAAGTTTGCCAGTCATGTCAGCGCGCTTGTACATGGGGCCAATGAGGGCACGGCGGGAGCCAGTAGTACCCTCAGCAATGCAACCAACGTAGTGACGCTTCCTGCCCCAAGCGACAGCTGCGGTAGTAGCGGCGGGTGCTGCAGACGTGGAGGTGGAGTGGGCGTGGTGGTGATGATGGTAAGGACCGTGGCGGTAATAGGCGAAGTCGTCAGATCCATGCTTGGGTCCGTTGTGATGGTTATGCCCATGGTGGCCTGAGTGTTTCCAGGGGTTGCCCTTGGGGTACCAGTATTGATCAGAGTGAGCGCCATCCCCATAACCCTCGTGATACTCCCAATGGTCGTAGCCAACTCCATCCCAACCTGCATCGTGGCGGAAGTCTTCGTAGTCCAAGCCATCGCTTGATGTAGCCGAAGGCGCGGAGGAAGTGGTGGACGATGTCTCAGGGATGGCAGAGGCAGGCGAAGACGCGATTGGCTCAGCGGAGGGGATAGGAGCGGCTGTGGAAACAGGGGTTACAACAACCGAAGTGACTGGTGTTGGTGTCGTCGAAGTAGCAGTCGTTGGTTCTGCAGTTGAGGTCTCGATGTAGGAAAGGACTGGCACATCATCAGATCCAGCATCAGTGACGATGGGAGCAGCCTCCGTGCTGGCTGGGGTAATTTCGGTCGAGGACGGAGTGGCCTCAGCTGGAGCAGCCGTCTCAGAATACGAAAGGACGGGGACATCGTCGGTACCTGCATCTGTGACAATGGGCGCAGCAGGAACTTCAGTCGAAGTGGGCACTTCAGAGGAAGATGCAACTGTGGACTCAGTGGCGACGGGCAGCGAGGGGAGGGGAGCTTCAGTAGACTCAGCGGGGGTGACGGTTGAGGTAGCCGGTTCGGTGTATGAGAGGACAGGGACGTCATCGGAACCGAGGTCTGTGACGATGGGCGCAGCGCTAGCATCAGTTGAAGCAACCGAAGGAGATGCTTCCGTAGACTCGGCAGGGGCGGTTGTCAAAGGAGACCTCGCTTCAGTAGGTTGAACTGGGGCAGCGTCTGAAGAGGAGGTAGCTGGTTCAGAGAATGAAAGAACGGGCACATCATCAGCCCCAGTGTCTGTAACTACCGGCGAAGCAGCGGACTCGGTGGTTGCAGCGACTTCGGTGGATGACGAAGGCGCGACCGTGACTTCAGCAGGACTGGCCGTCAAAGAAGGTGCGATCGTAGACTCAACGGGACTGGCTGTCGAAGATGAGGGTGTGTCCGTCTCGGAGTACGAAAGGACGGGTACATCGTCAGCGTCGGTATCAGTAACCACAGTAGATTCAGTGGGAGTAGCCTCCTCAGCGGACGAAGAAGGCGCAATCGTGGACTCGACGGGCGCGACCGTTGAGGTGTATGAAAGGACCGGCACATCGTCAGCACCGACGTCAGTGATCACGGGTAGAACGGCCGACTCAGAAGTAGAAACCGCATCGACAGATGAGGAAAGCGCGACCGTAGGTTCGACAGAAGCGGTCGTCGAGGAAGATGGGACAACCGTGGGTTCAACAGGGGTAACCGTTGAGGAGGGGAGGGGGGTGGCTGTCTCGGTCNTCGGCGTAAGAAAGNAACGGGGACATCGTCAGAATCAGTGTCAGTGACCACGGGTGGAGAAGCAGAGTCAGTGGCGTCAGCTTCTTCGGTGGATGAGACAGGTGATGCAGTGGGTTCGACTCCAGACGAAGGCACTTCCGTAGGCTCGGTTGCAGCTGCTGATGAAGAAGGCACTTCTGGGACCACAGCTAGCACGGGCGTGGTAGATGGCGCGACCGCTGAGGAAGGCACCTCGGTGGTCACAACGGACGTAGGCGCAGCCGAAGACTCGATTACAACTGCTGAGGAAGCAGGCGCATCGGTAACGACAAGCGTGGAAGAAGGCGCTGCTGAAGTTTCAACTGGAGCGGCGGAGTCAGTGAATGACAGGACGGGTACATCATCGTCGCCAGCATCAGTAGGAGCGGCGGACTCGGTGGACGATGCTTCAGCGACCAATGGGGTAGGGGATGGTGCCTCGGATGAGGAGAACGAGAGGACAGGTACGTCATCAGCACCAGTATCGGTCACGGTAGCTGGCGCGACCACCGACTCAGTCGAAGATGCTTCAGTCGAGGGTGTAGACGACGCAGCCCCTGGGGCTTCGGACGCAGATGTAGGCTGGGAGGAATCCGTGAAGGATAGGACGGGAACATCGTCTGAACCATTGTCCGTAGCCTCAGCGGGAGCGACTGACTCGGTGGAAGACACCTCTACGGCGCTGATGCTAGCGGGTTCAGAAGTCGGCACTGGCACGACACTGCTTTCAGTGGCGGTCGATGATGGTGAAGCAGTGGTTCCTGAGAATGAGAGAACAGGAACATCATCGGCACCAGAGTCGGTGGACGCGGTAGGGGTCGCAGTTTCAGTGGCGGGGACAGCCACTGTGTCAGCGAGGGAAGCCGTTGGTGAGGTTGCGGATAGCGCCTCAGCGGTGGCAGAAGTGGCGGGCGATTCAGTCGAAGTTACATCGGCGTATGCGAGCACGGGAACATCATCTGCGTCAGAGGGATCAGGAGGACCCGCCGTGGTGGTACTGGCAGCTTCCTCTGTCGAGCTAGGAGACTCCTCAATAGATGATGCAGACGATGCAGCTGATGCTTCAGCACCAGGCGTGATAGACGCTGTAGTAGAGGCGACCGCNTGGGAGGGTTGAATCGGCACTGGTGCTTGGTGTGGGGACGACCAGGCTAAGGGATGGCGTGGACGAAGGGGCGGCTGACGAGGGCAAAGCCGCGGTGGTAGTCGCTATGTCCGTAGCAGAGGCGGTGGAAGGCAGCTCGGTGGGGGTCTCGGACACCGTCGAGTAGTTGGTCACCGTGACATATTTCACCTTCTTAACTTTCTTGACCCTGCGACCTTTCTTCCCCTTCTTCCCCTTCTTTGGGTGGGGTTTGTGAGCCGAAGAGGTAGGCTGAACAAAGGTTAGCACGTTTAATATCAAGACAATAAGAAAGTCTACATACCGACGCCTTGGCATCTGGGTCTACCGCATAGATAGATACCGTGTTGTCCCCTCCACACCGACCTCGATGGCGACCGCCAGGGCATTTTGTGTTACACTTTCTCTCGTCAATGAGGGTCCCTTGTGATCCGTTTGCAAAGTCATTGCCGCAAATGCCTGGTACACCGAGTTGGTCACAAGAAATGAAAGCAATTACTTGGGAAACATACATGTGTCACTGAAAAGCTACATGTGAGAACTCGCTCAAAGGCATAATTGAGAACAAAGGACATACCCTCCGACAAGTCCAGCATACTGGTATTGTTTGCAGGCTTTATGACACGCCCTTACGGTCATCTTGCCACTCGTGAGCTTCAACCCATCTAGGGCATGGACGCCTTCGACGTCGTTGATACAACCAACGTAGGACTTGCGCTGAGACCGTGTAAATGGCGCGGCGAGGAAAAAAGTATGAAAATGTGCTTACTCCGTGGTACTTCTTTCCAATAGGGCTAGCGGTAGCGACAGGCAAGGTTCCAGTCGGAGTAGCACAGTCCGTGGTAGAAGCATCTACCACATGTGCAGTCGCTTCCTCCCTGCTATCCAGGCTCGCCGAAGCGACCGTGACAAGGGCCAAGGTTAGCAAGGAAACTGTTATCCTTCGCATCGATGAACTAAATTTTCGTAAGCAACTGAAGATAGGATCATCGAAGAATGGACCAACCAGATGACGAGGGAGAAGGCAGAGTAGAGAACGGGATGTTCTACACGCTACTACTTCCCGCATACATCAGTGGTGCAGTTTTATAGTTGGATCATTTCCCTTGACATTCAGCTTGTGTGCGCGGACTACTATAAAAGCGAGCTAATGTGGGGGAGGCCTAACGGTCACATACTTAACGTGGCGAATTATGACCATTGGTAGCGTTAAGNNCTAGAGATGTCAGNAGTCCTGAGCCTTTTCGGGGACAGCCTGGGAACACCGACTCGGGTCACCAACTCCCAGCTACCCTATACGCTGCCATAATACCGAAGAGAAGAATATCACCCATC
>JAPEVF010001413.1:0-10083 GCA_029747585.1 Pleurotus djamor | reverse complement strand
CTACCTCCACAAACCCCATCAAACTCCCCAGCCCCGCCCCGCACCCACAACTCACCTCACATACACCCTCCTCGCGTTCCCGTCTCTCCCGCCAAGCCCACATCCCCGCCTCACNGCTCAGACTTCTTCGATGAAGCAGAGTTGGACGCGTTGTTGAATGTTCCTCTTAGCTCGTCGACCGCCACTTCGGGTCGGGGCGGTCGTGGTGCCAGAGGTTCTGGAGCGGGTGCTAGTAATACTGTGACTTTGAGTGCGAATGTCGGTGGTGGTATAGTGGGCGGTGGTGGTAATGGTGGTGGGGGAGGCGGTAGTGTGATGGATACGTTAGGAGATGATTTGGATGCGGAAGGGGAAGAAGATTATGATGGGGAAGACGCGGAGGATTCGACGTTATATTGTTTCTGTCAGAAACCTGGTGCTGGGGAGGTGCGTTCGCTTTCCCTTTCCTTCCTTTGTCTCTCTTTCTCTTTCTCTCTTTTCTTTTCTTTCTTTTCTCCTTTCTCCTCGTTCCTTGGTTTTTCTCTGTCTTTATCGTTTTCTTTATCCTTTTGTGTGGTACCCTCCTCATCCGCACTCACATCCACATCCACGTCCCTTTCCCTCTCACCTCCACCACGCGTGTCCTTTCCCCATGGTCATCCAACGCGCGTGTCTTCTTCTCTTCCCCTCCCCGAGCCTTTGACAGCTGACATATCGCGTGGTAACTTCTGGTTTCCGTCAATTTGTCGATTGGCGAATCAACAAAAATCATAAATCTATCCCCGCTCTCTCTTCCTCCCATTTCCTTCCCATACTATCACTACCCATTTGGCGCTTTGACTTTGCCTTTGATGGCGTTCGGGATGTACCATTTTACCCTTCGCATTTACCTGTCCTTCATGCGTTTTTCCCCACTCATCACTCATGCGCTCGCTTCGTGTTTTCTTATGACTTGAGATTTTGGATCTTGTCGGACGGACTGCTCGCTAACGATAACCTTTGTTTTTCCTTCTTTGTTTGGCTTGGTCTACGGTCGCCTTTCCTCGACTTTGGACGATATCCACGTCTAACTCCTCCAACGCTACACGAATACCTCAACGGCCTATTGTATTTTCAATTCGCTCAACTCGCCGCCTCTGTCGCCCATGCTGTCTCATCGGCCACTCCGCCCCTCCCCCGCTTGGTCAATAAACCTCAATATACCTCTGCACCTTCACTCGCGATCTCTGCGTATGTAGATGATGATTGGCTGTGACAACGAAAGTTGTGATTATCAATGGGTGAGTTCCTCTCCTCCCTCTTCCCTTCTCGAATTTCTTGGACTTTTTTGGACTTTTTTCTTTCCCTGTTGGCTGCTCTGCCTCTTTGTCCTTTGTCTTCCTCCCATCCCTTCTCCGTGGGCGCTCCCGTTCATACTGTTCTTGTTCATTCCGTAATCATTCCGTGAGCGAATGGGGTCCCCGCCCTACCCCGCCCCACCAGCCCATCCCAACATAAACTTATCCATTCCCTTTTCGATCTTGACACCGCTTCGTTTCGCGTCTACTATGTTATACGGCTCCCCGTACTTTCCTTTCCTCGACTCGCCTCAGCAAATATGTCAGTGGCAACCGGCTGCGAACCCACCGCTTCCTTCTCCGCTCCTTCCTTCATTTTTGCTTTCCTTTTCGCTTCTTCGGCATCACTGGCCTTAGCGTTAGCGCATATATGTGTATATGCGTATCTATATATTTCATATTCATCTCGCTTAGCTGTTTTGTTGTTTATGTCTGTTCCCCCATCTTCATCTCCATCTCCCATCTTCCCCCTGTCTACTCTCGCTTCGCAATTCTACCTCCCTTCTTTCCCCATTTTTTTCATTTCGCCTGTACATCAACCTTTTCCTTGTTTCATCGCCTATCCTACCGCAAAAACCAATTACTCACCTCCTCGTCTTTTTACCCCACAAAACAGTTCCATATCTCCTGTGTCGGCGTCAAGCAGCCTCTTCCGGATAAATGGTACTGTTCGGCGTGTCAGGCCAAACGTGCTGCGGCGCCGCCGAGGAAGGGGAGGAAGAAGGCTTCATGAGCAACGACCGCACGAATAGTCACCGGTCACCGCTACGGCTTACTGCGTCGTGTTATGAGGTGTACGATTACTCGAGTCTTCTTTGTCGCTTGTTTGTTTCTTCGTTGTTTTATTTTGTTGATATCGCTTCCTGAGGTTCTTGGTTCGTTTTCTGCTTGCTCTTATTCGCGCTCTCATGGATGTCGCGCTTGCTTTCCTTGTTGTATGTATAGTACGTCGCTCAAATGTAGTTTTAACCATCCACACTTGTGTCCGTCCTGGTTTGGTTTTCCCGTTCCGTCGGGGCCGCCCCTGCTCGTCTCCTATTCAACCAGCTGGTCATTCCACCTCCCAGCCCTCGAACGCGGCGACCTCCTTTGCCCCAAGTCCACTAGTGGTGGTATACTATTGAGCGCAAAGTATAAATAGAGCCCGCTGTCCTTTCATTTTCCCTATCGCTCACCACGCTAGCGTAGCCGCATTCATAACTTCCGCGAATACATCGCACCGCGGAGGAACTTTGCGCGACCTTCCATCGCCCAGGTTCCAACACCCAGATGCTGATGCATCAAACCAGATTTCGTATGTACGTATACATACATTTAAGCGTGCCTAACTTGGAGCTTGGGTCTTGGGTCTTGAGATCTGGTTCTAGGAACGGGAAACGGAGGTAAAGCGTACGGTGCCCTTCTCGCCCTACCTACTCTATGTGATGATATTGGAGAAGCATCCTCCGTGTGTATACGTCAACGCTCAGATTTGATATTGAAGGACGTAGAACAAGGAATCTTACGAAAGGTCTGTGTGCCAATAATACTAGCCACTTCCCCTCACGTTATAATCGTAATCGCACTCGGTCTCATCGGAGGGAGGGAACGTCCTTTTCGTGGTCTGTTCTTACTTCCTTCGTCCATCGCTGCGAATGTGCATGTGAAGACGGACATGTGGGTGAGTAACCACGTCATTCTCAGAAGCGATGATACGTTTACAGGTGCTACCCGTTGGTGCTTCCAGCGATAACCCCGGACTTGCGAGTCCCGGCCCTCAAGGCCTCTTAATACCTCAGGGGGCGATTAATGAGGAGATGGGAGTTTCTCAGGGAGTCACCTCCTTACATAACGTGTGTAGACTCAACGGATCACTAAATCGCGTTTTCAACCCACGAAGTCCTCGTATCTACCATCCCTCACTGCGCAAGATGCATGTTTGTTTGCCTGTTTGTTTGCTTGCTTAGAAGCCGAGCTTCTCTTTGTGGTGTTACGCCCACTGAGCTAGCCTGTTCTATCTGTTTCTTTATCATGCATTTTCGACGTACTACTCTACTAGTCACTAGTCAACTCTTTCACTCCGAGTAACTGGTGAAACATGATCGCAGTATGCATAGGCACTTGACTCTGACCGTGGAAGTCATCGTCCACACAGGGGGGNCTACTCCCGAGGTCGCCGTCGCATTCAAGCTTTTCCGGAATTAGGCCACGTCAATTGGGTTCAACGCCCACAAGTACTCAAGTACGGCCCATACGGCATAAGCTGTTCCGTGGGTCTCGAGGGCTAGAGGTACATATTAGATGAGAAGAATGATGGAGCGAATTAGCCTTCCTCCAGGTTGAAGCACATGCGCTTCGACTCACGACTTCTTCTTTCTTAGCTTCTTACCCTTCTCCGTCCCCTTCTTACCCTTCTTCGCACCCTTTCCTTAATCTCCTCAGTTACTCCCCTCTCTCCCCCATATTGCGACCTGTCACTACACGCCAAGAAGGAGAAGGAGCAAGAGAAGGAGAAGCTTTTACCTCGAACACCTCCTCCTCTCCAAACATCCGATGCGTGCATAATCATCAGGCGGGACCGGGGGAAGAATCTGCTAGCTTAGCTTAGCTTAGCCTACCTCAGATGTCTGGAATTCGAACACCCGCAGTTCTGTGGGTTCAAATCCTCCGAGTCCGACTTCTCTGTATCCTTACACAACGGTACATGGACATCGGACCTCCTGTCACCTCCTGTTGGTAAGGGTAGGGAAGGAAGGTGGTGGACTCTGCGGAAAAGCCTAATTTACGAATACCAGCATGGGACACGGTGGAGATATGGATAGACTCATACGCTTGGACCTTACTTGCTTTGGTGCTTGGTCACGGCGACTCGGAAGCCTGAATGATGTTGAGCTACTTGTTCGTCGGTGATTGTCGATAGCGATAAAGGGATTAGGGGATTAAGTTCTTTCCACATAGACTTATTGTGCGGAGGTCAGGCGGGAGCTGTGATATGTCTATAACCAGGGATGAAGGGGAGTGTAGCCCGTCAAGCATAAGTCAATCCGTCGAAAGGACTATACATCTCCTTGTACTCCTGAGTAGGTCTATTCCTTCCACCGACTTAGCAGCTATGCACCACCACCTCAGTACAAGCCACAACCCGTATGGTTGTGGTCACACATCCTGTTCCGCGCCCTCAAAGAAGCTCAATAATGCCGCGGATATGGAGAGAAACGTATGATGTTAACTTGTTTCCGAGTCTAGTGCCATACGATCTAAAAATTCTTGAGACAAAGAGGACGGTCATTTAGCTGTGCTCCGACGAGGCGAGGGAGGGAGGACCCCATGGAACCCCTACAAACATAAACACCAGCAATGGAAGGAAGAAGGTTATGACTCGGAAAGGTCAGAGCATGACGAAACTCATGGCAGAGCCAGCGTCAACTTTGGCAAGTCCAAGTCCGATGCATTGAATTGACGTTGGACGAAGGCTAAACGATATCCAATCATCCCATAGCGCTCAATATACGGCACACAGCGACACAGATGGACTCCAAGGCCTGTGTCAAAAAAGTTCAAGGCGATGAAGCTCGAATTGGCTCGAATGGGGGAAGGATTCCCATACTCGGTTTCTTGTCCCAGGTTTCAAGTTGCTTCGAACTCCCACCCCCTTAAACACCTCCTTTTTAGCGCTTTGCCCACCCAACACAAGCCACAAGGAGGTCCTCTCAGACTCTCACACGAACGGACGTCTGTCTCAGTAAGGCTATCTCTCTCTCTCTTCCTTCCGAAAAACCGTACCTATCGATGGAACCTTCTTTATCGAACGACATGACGGAATGCGTTTGTGTCTTTGTGTTTTGATCTGTCTATTTTCGATTTGGATGGGATGGAACTTTTCAAAAGACCGAGGGCTGTACTCGTGATGGGGCGCCCGGGTGGAAGGCTTCGCAGGCTGAGGAAGTTGTACGTTGACTCCCCCTCCCAGCCTTGGAGCTTGGCCACTGGGCATGACCTATGTCGAACAAGCTTCTCAGCGCTCGGCGGTGTGGGTACTGCCGTTTAATTATCGAGGTCCCCTCCACATCGCACTGCCTCGCCCGGGAGAGCCTTGCTATCGTTACTTGCATCCCCGCAGTAGCAGTATCAGTTAAGGTTACTAGTATGTCTGTATAAGTGTATACAAGGGCACGCCGCACAGTGTGAGGATAGCCTTGATAACGGGCTTCGAAAAGTATTGAGTTAGTATACATATCACACGGGGAGTATCTGTGTACATTGTGTATGTACAACAGGAGAAGCCATTCTGCAGTGGAGGCGGAGACGTTCCCGAATGGAAGACAAGGTTGAATTGAGTCGCATTCAGGCAAATACAATTGACAACTAGCCAGCGACAGGTCAACTCGTCAAGCTCATACAAATCAACCACCCCTTGATCCTAAGATCCCAACCTTGGGGTGACGCGCGTCGCTCGAAGCCCCAGGCGTGAAGTTGCTAATGATCAAAGCTAATAGGCTAGCGCTTTGAACGCCGACGTTGCAATTACTTGACACCCCTTCAAGCTTCGAACTTGAATTGGAGTTCATGAATCACTCAAAGCACACGGGCACGGGAAGATCAAAGCAGTGAAGGCGTTGATGCCGATGGTGGGATGCATGATGAAATCGATGATGATGGTAGACCGTCGACCCTGTCAAGTAACCGTAAATGTAACTGGTAACCAGTGGGGAAGAACCGCGCGATCATGATCACGGCGGCATCCCTCCTCCCTCCCAAAGTCCGAGTTGTGTCCGTCCATCCGTTCAGGTTTGAGTTTCGCCCTTACCCTTAAGCTCTACGCAGCTATCAAAAAACCCACATCAATACAATACGTACATCAATCAACGACACCACAAAAGTCCCGGCGGGAACTTGCTTAATTAATGAAGTTATGAGGGATGAACAAATGTTTTCGGCCTATACCCATTACATCCAGTCAAACCATCATTGGAGCAGCCCTCAAACTCGAGAAGCTACGAGGCACGGCCATACATACAAAGCATATGGGCGTCACGATAACGATATACAACCCGAGCATCAACTATCAGCTTCTCTGATGGGAGATGGGGAGAAGCTGGGTTTGCAACCCATGCGAGTGGTCACGGCTACTCGTGGCGGTGTCCTCGAAGCTCCCTGGACAGTCGGCCGGTCGTAGGAGTCCGCGAATATACTCTAGAGCATATTGTGGTAGATAGATAGAGATGAAATCAAGAAGTCGTAGTCTTGCCTTCGTAACAACGGTCAAACGGTCAACCAACGTTCCTGAGTGAGCAACGGGGTGGGACGGGTTGATGGAGCGGTCGGTAAGAACCCAGCGGTGGTCAAAGAAGGATAGAATGAGAGAGCGGCATTGTGAGTCCGAGCGATTCGCGAGTGGTAGGATGGATATATCATTCCCAAGAAGGAAGGAGGGATGGAAGGAAGGATGGGTGGATGGACGGTGCCGGTGGCCTGCTACTGTGTGCGATGCGCGATGTACGATGTGATGTACAGCCTGTTATCTATACACTCGCATGATCACTCCCTCGGAGACGGAGACGGAGACAAAGAGTCTACATCAAGTAAGTTGAGGCGATATCCATGCATCGGGAGCAATACTGACTTACCACTCTGAGGCGTAGTATGACTTATCCCGTTTAGCAGCGGGCAGTACCAAAGTAGCACTGTAGCAGTAGCACGCCACGCCGAGTAGGGACCTGGGAGTCACGTCAACGTTACTTATCCGAAATGTCGATGACTAGCCCACTGCATACCCAAAACTTCCGCGTCTCTTTGACCAGCACTGTATCTCATCGAGGACAGTAGGAATTATTCAGAAGAGGAGAGGCAGTGCACCTAACGAGAGATCAGTCGAACGGATTAATAATTACGGAGTTCACCCACCCAAAGAAACAGTAAACGATCCGAACTCTCCCACACCCATGACACTAAGCAGTGCCTTTCTCATTCCCTATTCCCTCTGCACCATAGCGCAATAGATATCATAGAGATCAGAGGAAGAGAGATTCAAGACAAATGACACGCCAAACGCATGAACTGGCGTGTGAAGGACCCAAGATCAAGAATCAAGAAGCCTCGTCGAATTCCTCTCCAAGCTTCATCGTTAAGCGTTAATTCCTTTAAGGCATCAAATTTCAGAGAAAGCATTGAAGGAGGTAGGTAAAGTAAGGAGTAAGGAGTAAACCTTGGGCGTTTCAGTGTTTCATGTTTATATCCGTCCCATGCGTGTGTGTCCAACGTCCGTGTGTGTATACGGTATACATAGGTCACTTTGAGAAATCTGGAGAGGGAGAGAGGTCAGATCCGTTCTTCGATGATTGGTTGGAACTTAAGCGGCTCTTCCTTGGTTACACCGTTAACCTATGACCTGTCCTTGTCTTCCGTACTTCTGGTTGACTGCTGGTGTTTAGCGTTTCAGGATATGATTCGGGGACGAAGGGGGGTAAGTAGAGGAAGTGAAAGAAGGCGAAAGAAGCTCACTGGGTCGATAATACCCAGTGATCAGGTCCGAGTCGGTGGTGAATAGATACCATACCATACCACCACGACCTTTCAGGTCACGTCAACTGTAAACGCATCTTATCAGCGGAGAAGGAGGAGTGGGGTGTCCATGTCAAGCTTCAAGGGACTGGTTAAGCGTAACCTTTCGCGTTTCCGAGTGTAAGTAAAGCGAAGAAGCGCAAGAGAGAATCGTTTCCCGTTTCCCGTTCCCGTCATCCATGTCCATGTCCATATGGACGACGAGCCACATGCCACGACCAACAACGTACCGCGTATCTTGCTCTGGTGTTCCTGGGCACGAATTGTCTCCCACCCGTCCCGTCCCATCCCACGAGTACGGAACGTACTATAGTGGCTCAGTGCTTTGCTCCGCCTTGGAAGAGCATCACCGGAGCGTCTTCATCTTTCATCTTTCATCTTTCGTAGTGTTCGTACTTCCATTCTTCCATTTGTTTTATTTTGTTTAAGGTTTCCGGAATATCCTCTTCTCCTTGTCCTCGTCTCCTCGTCTCCTTACCTTTGTCTCCACGTCAGAGAAACGATAACGACCAGTCAAGCACAAGCATGTAGATGCGAAAGGCGGTGCGTTGGGTTCCGTCAATTCATCCATCACTCTACGTCTACGTCTACCCGATGTTCAGTCACTTAATTACCCATGCAACGGGAATACAGAGGGCAGAGGGACGTACCAGCGATTAGGACCAGATTTTCGATGTATAATGTGTAATTGGAGGGAGAGCTCCATGGACATTCAGGGCTGTACCATACCGATCGGCTAAGCACCTCGTCTTGTCAGTTGCAGTTGCAGAAGTTGTAGTGTCGCCTATCGTCGTCGAACGCGCAACGGAGGAGAAGGGGAAGACCTCCGAGGAGTGAGGTGTCCGTGTCCGTGTCCCCCGTTGCTTAATCAAATTTAAACCCCATCAAAGGAGACCGAAGAAAAGAAAATGCACTGCGCATAGGGAAGGAGGAAAGTAGGGGGAAGGCGAACATTCGCCGGCGCCGCAGAAACCATTCCATGTCGACACCAATAGAGCCAATAGAGTAGACTTTCAAGTTTCTTCTGATTCGGTCTGACTCGTATTGAATGGGAGCGAATGTTTCAGGGTGGCATGCGTGAGGTCGTAACGGTGTAACGGTGTAAGTTGGTAACGGGCGTTCAAGGAACGGGTGTACGATGGATCATGTAGGTTATATTTAGGTTCTTTAGCGTAGACGCTGAAATTTGAATCGAGGATGTTGAACGTTGATGTTGATGTTGGCGTCGAAGGAAACACTTCGTTTTGTGGGTTTGTGCGGGGTCGTCGTGCAATGTGTAAATGTGCATATGTATTTGATCAATGCGTTATGCATTACGAAGAGTCTAGAGACGTGGTATTCAATATTCAGGTTCCGAGTCGAGGACGTCTGTTCATTCGTAGGCTGACATCCTGGGTTGAGTTGGGTTGAACCTCGCAAGGAAGTAAGTACTGCGGTCTACAATCTGCGGTCAGCGGTCCTCCTGGGATCCCCCTGGCTCACACTGTGGCCGGTCACTGAAGTCCGAGGTTACATTCAGAGGGAGATCTAGAGCGTAGGGATATGATGGATAAGTAAGTATAGAGTAGAGTAGAGTAGAGTAGAGTAGAGTATGTATCTCCGTGACCGGATGAACGGACGGGACGGATGTAAACGGAGCTGAACGACTCACCACCTCACGGATGAAACACTAGCCATCATTGATCATTCAATTAGATGGAAAAGAGTGTGTACTCTATAGACAGTGAGTCATCAACGTTCAATGTTCAACGTCACCTGTAAAGCGCATGTCAGTGGGTAACTTCAAGCTTCAACGCCTCAACGTTGACGAAGTCCTCCGCAGGTGACTTACTAAAACTTAAACTTAAACTTAAACGCAAACCCCACAAAACCGACGACCTTGGACCGATCGTACGCGCACTTTGTGATAGATTACACATACGCCCGACTCTTCTACTCTAAGGAGCAAGGAGCAAGGAGTAATGGGAGGAAAGAATAGAGGGAATCACATACCAGTGAACCACATACGGAGGAGGGCCATCAGAACGATGGAACTTGGTAAGCGTATTTGCCTGAATCGAGGGTATGCCGCATAGAGTAGGAAGAGTAGGAAGAGTATGGAGTTCTCCCAGAGCGCTGAGAACATCCGAAAAACCAAACGTTCGAACTTTCGAATACTCGAAGTTTGGAAGTTTGGAAAGCGTTCCTTGGAGAAGGTTGGAAAGTTGGAAAGAATCAATGCATCATA
>JAPEVF010001412.1:0-10097 GCA_029747585.1 Pleurotus djamor | reverse complement strand
ATTCCCGCATGTAACCTCGTAGTCCTTGGTGATATAACGATTGACCGACGGTCGCCATGTGGAACAGCGACACTCTACCCATGGTTTGACTGAGCATCCAGTCAGTGGATGCCGTCATTTATATAACATCTACGCAGGTAGCCCAAGAAATCAATGTAGTTCACGACATAGACCTTGTTCTGTGGGTGGTACCGCCACAATACGCGTTGACGAAGCCAGCCTCTTGATTTCCGCCTTATAAGTCGCGCTGCCGCAACTGGATGTAGCATGGTACTACCGCACACACGAGCATGTGATGCCACCGCCTTACATTATCTCGCGATCAATCAGGGGGAATACGATCTCCTCATAAAGCATACGTTTGAGTAGCTTGTGTGGCCATCTACAGCTCTGAACAAATGTCTACCACTTCCGTCCAAGCAGAGCGATTCCTTGCTGATCTTACTGCTCCTATATGTGGCCTCGAAGTCGCGAAGTCCTTCGCACAACTAAGGTACCATTCCATCCCAGTCAATGATGGTATGAAGATATACTCATCACTGATCGCAGCTCGAAAGAGAAGAAGTACACCCACTTCGTCGGGAAAGCTGCTTGGGCTGGTGCTAGGATCATCCAAGGACAATGGACGCCACAAGCACAGGATCTCTACGACTTGTTGATCCTTACATTCAGTAATGCGGAATCGAAGCTCGCAGATCTATCACAGCTTCAATCCAGTTCCGAGTTGTCTACGGAAGAGTGGGATGCCTTGTTGCAATATGTCATCCAGGTGCGTGTTATCAGCATGGCATCCAAGATCTTGCTTTCGACCCTGATATGCGCTTTTACAGGTCCTCAGTAACTTGGTCAATTACAAGTCTTTCGGTTTCACCAAAATTATTCCCCGTGTATCTGAGGAAAAGTTTGCTGCTGTGGTCAAAGCGTCTGCGAAGTCGGAGAAAGCGACTGCACTATGGGAAAAAGTAAGCCAAGCGATCTGATGATGTCGTCTTGCGTTGATCTCATATGCCGCTTTAGTTGAAAGACCATATATACTCTCTCAGTCCCGAGTCAAGTCTATTCATAGGCAAGCGCAGCCTCGGCCACATCTCGAATTATTACCTCGGAGAGCCCATCACCGATGAAGAAGTTGCTGCCGTCCAAGCTGCTGCCGAGAAACTCAAAATTGATGTGTTGAACACCCGGTATGATGTCCTCTACTATAGCATGTTTTAACAGGGAACTCATCAAAATACCTATCAAGAGTCCGCAAGGACGCTCCCAACAAATTTACCCTCCTTGTGGCTTCGGCGGAAAAGAAAGCGTCCATTTCATCAGACCTTGATGGTGATGCCGGGACGTTGACAGTTGAGTACGGAGACTTCGCAGGTGCGCTGTACAAGGCCGTCAAGGCACTCTCTCAGGTAAGGAGCAGCGATACTCTTACCTCTCTGTCTCATTCCTATCATCTAAATATAATGAACCCCGCCTAGGCAAAGGAATATGCTGCGAACGAGCACCAGACAGCGATGATCGACGGCTACATCAAATCGTGAGTGGAGCCTTTACGAAAATACATCGATGTCATGCTTATCTAGCGATCGCCAGGTTTGAAACTGGCTCGATACCAGCCCATGTTGACGCATCGACATCTTGGGTCAAAGACATTGGCCCTACCGTCGAGAGCTACATTGGTTTCGTCGAGACGTATGTTGATCCTTACGGAGGTCGAGCTGAATGGGAAGGTACCTTGTTTTCCTCATCGGAAAAATTCATTCCTTGATCGAGTTGTAAAGGTTTTACCGCCATTGTTGACAAGCAGCTTAGTGCCAAGTACGAGAGCTTGGTCAACGATGCGCCAGAACTCATCAAAGTTTTGCCATGGGGAACGCAATTCGAGGTCGATGTCTTCCGCAAGCCTGATTTTACCGCATTGGAAGTTGTATCATTTGCTACTGGAGGTAAAGGGTCTTTACAAATGTTGCCGGACGCCGAATTTACATCCTTCATCAGGTATCCCCGCAGGAATCAATGTATGCCGTTCCGTCGCTATAAACAAGCTGATCGCTGACAGGGGTATCTAGATTCCGGTAAGTACTTGACAACATACTCATCGCTCCCCCAATGAAGTGGGCCGCAGAATTATTTCAGCGTTCGTGACGCGGTAGGGTTCAAGAACGTATCATTGGCAGTGCGTTTTGTCCTGTTTTGTCCTTTTTCTTGTGCTTGATCACCGCCCAATTTGGTTAAACAGAACATCCTCGCTGCCAAAGCACCAAGTACGTGATGGTAGTCGGGCGTTCATCACGGCACTGACCGATCATGCGATTAGACGAGGAATTGACGTTCATCCACCCGGATGATGTGGCTTTGTACAATACCTGGGACTCCCGAGCTTTTGAGCTACAAGTCGCTAACCACGAACTCCTTGGGCATGGTTCTGGCAAACTCTTCCAAGAAGACGCCGATGGGAAGAAGAACTTCGACCCCGAAGCGGTAAGTATAGCCCCGCCTGTAATCATGCAGCCTTCTCATCCCGACACCAACGCAGGTCATCAATCCTTTGACCGGAAAACCCATGTAAGCCAGGCAAGTTAACGGAAAAGATAACATGCCGACCGAGTTCTTCACTGCAGAACATCTTGGTACAAGCCAGGACAGACCCCTGATTCAGTTCTAGGGGAAGTCTCATCCTCCATGGAAGAGTGCCGTGCAGAGACCGTTGCCCTCTATCGTGAGCCTCTTACTTCTCGTGGAACCTACAGCGTCAGTTTAATCGGTCGGCAAAGTTGTCAGCAATCAAGATATCCTCAAAATATTCAAAGTAAGCGGCTTGCAAACGTTCCCCCCTCAAACAATTCTGAAAGACATTTGGCTGGAAAGTACACCGACCCCAAAGAGGCTGAGGACATCCAGTATATCACCTTCCTGTTGATGGCCCGCGCAGGTCTTCGTGCATTGGAGTTCTACGACCCCGCTACGAAGAAGCATGGCCAAGCGCACATGCAAGCCAGGTATGTGCCATGATGACTGAAGGCAATCAAGCGTCTGATCCTTGTAGGTTGGGAATAACTCAATTCCTTATCAACCACGGTATCGCTCGCTTGGAGGAGATACGGGATGCTAGTGGTACCCTTGAAAACCTCTACGTTAGGGTATCGAGCATTCTATCCATACCAGATTATCCTCCATCCTGATGTTCTTCCTCTCAACAGGTCGACCGGGAGGCCGTTCTTACTAAAGGACGCGAAGTCGCTGGAAAACTACTTGTTGAACTCCAAGTTCGCAAGAGTACGGCTGATGGCGCCGGTGCCAGGACATTTTACACTGAACTCACCAACCCCCTTCCTGGTTGGGATGGTGAAATTCGTAATCTCGTGCTCAAGAAAAAATTGGTAAGCGTCAGAGGCCATTCATGCCAGTAATTGTCGACTCAACCTTTTCCTTGAAGCCTCGCAAATTGTTTGTGCAGCCCAACACGTTCATTGTGGACGGAGAGGTCGAGCTCAAGGAGTACCCGCTCACGCCAGCAGGTGTGATCGAAAGTTTCATCGAGCGTGCACTGTAGATGAGGTCGCAGGATATCGATTCCACAAGCGGAGCAATGTAACATGTAACAATAGTGAATAAATAGGTAGTTCTAGTGTAGTAACGAGTAAATAGCAATGGTCCATTGTACGACCGAAGTGCTCTAAAGGCCGACCGCGCAAATGATAAGGATAAGCATAGTGTTCAAAGTGTTTCCTTGACAAGCGCAACGACGACGGTGACACTGCGACAAGGTAAGGTAAGAAAGGCGACAGCCGAAGTGGATAAGAAACGTACTCATCCGGTTTCTATAGATGCGAAATCAATAAACGTGATGAATGAACAAGGACATGAATGACTCACTCCACCTCTGAAGAACATCCCTTGCCTAGCGGCTTCCTCTGCAACGTCGGTGTGTCAGAGTGATCGATGGATGGAAGCGGGACGACTCACTCTCGAAGGGGCTAATCCTGGTCTTGTTCTTCATACATTGTCGAGAGTAATCTACAATTCTATCGGCCATCGCCTGAACTAAGGTATCTTCGGAGCCCCCAGCACGAGCAACGAGTGAGCAGATTGTGGCCATCTCAGACGGGAAAACATTATCTGCAAGGCCGTCAGTCTAAGAAGTACGTCAGTAAAAGAAGAAGAAAAGTGAAAAACAGAGTAAGAAGGCTAACATAAGCGATGACAATATCACCATCCCGAAGCTTAATCTGAAAAGTCTCTGCTTCTCGAGGAGAGTCGACGCAGGCTCGCGTGAACTTTCTTCCTGCGCCGGTTGGCATTTTCGTTAGTTGTCTGTGAGAGGTGATGTCCGTGACATTAATGAACGCCTGCTTGTACAACGATGTTAAGACATACTTCGGACAATTGAAGAAATGTGTCTGGACAGGTTGCTTGTATATGACGGAAGAGGAGCGTATGATGGAGAAGCCACTGTCTCCAAGGCTAGTAATGAATGACAAGTTCATTAATATCAGCTCGTATGCGCGAGGATTTATAGTTCTTACTTGGCAGATCGAAGAAGCCCGGAGGATGCATTCAATGTCACCAGACATGCCGTACTCGAGCCTACATCGTCGTGGATAAACATGAAGAGTGCGTGCGGAACAGATATAAGCTCACCTGCTTGGACAAACCGCTCCCTCAGAACCCCACCATACGCCAAATCCAAACACTCCATCGGCGTCATCTCCCAACCTTCAATCTGTTCTCGCTCCTCATAGTCAAGTGTTGGATCAATTTCGGGTTCACCGGCCCATGCATTTCGCGCATATCGGTGCGCATGGTACATCAAAGCTTGTGAGAAGAGTGAAGGGTCAACGCCAGAGTCGACCCATCCACCAACGCCATCTGCAACACCAAAGGCAACGCCCTCGGAGGACTAAGAAATCAAATACATGGGGGTGCATTCCGAGGAAAGCTCACCTACCGAGTGGTTACGCATCTTTTTGAACGAATAGTATAGACGGACGGAACGGACAAAGGTGAGACGGGAGATTGAGTATTCCATACGTCCGAAAGTCAAAACAACGCAAGAAGAGGGTTACTCACTTCCTGAACGAAAAAGAAATCCTCCCCGGGGTCTTTATTTCCGCTATACTTCGGCCATTCGAGGGTTTTATCCCTCCATTTCCCTATAAGACTGTTTTCTGGGAAGGGAACTTTCTTGAGGCCGGGCTCTGCTGGCAGCGGTTTGCCAGCCCAGCTCGCGCCTATGTGGAATTTATACGGTCGTGGTAGTCGTGATTCCGAGGATGTGGCGGTCTCAGTCGCTGTGAGGTCTGCATGGGTGGAATATGGAATGTTTCGCTTTGAGTTTCTGACGCGAGCAGAGAATTTGGGTTTATGGCGGGCCTGGGTTCGCTTCGAGGACGTAGCGAAGCAGCGTCTGCCGGTTCCTACTGCTGCTATTGGACTCGGTCCTGGAGGAATGAAAGACCATGATGACGATTTCTGGGCGAGTGAAGTGTCGAATTGGAGTGGAATGGAGTGTATCGATTTTGAGTGGGTTTGGGTTTTGATGCACCTTGAGAATGTTCTTGCTGAAGTAGAGAGTGTCGAGGAGGACATGTGCAGCGATGACGATGATAGCAGACGGAAGGGGGTCAGTGAGGAAGTAACGGGGTATAGGTGGGGAACGCGGAGGTATAAATCTGAGGCACTTATTATAGAACGCGCACAAAGGTTCACGTGGTTCAAGTTACTTCGACGGCCAGCGTCATCGTCATCGCTGCGACGGGTATCGAATGTCAAATACTGCGAAAAATTATGTATGTACATGGAGCCAGGTATTACTTTTTATTCCCCCAACCTTTCCAGTTGAAACCTTTGCTCGCTGGAGCCGCCACGGTGCTGGCGCTCTTGGTGGTCGACTTGGGAGGGAGAGGATCATCAGCTCGTAGGCGAAGTCGCTTCGCGCTTGAGCTTGTATTCTCCACCTCCACTCTGCGATCAGAGTACCGAACGAGGGTATCGTCTATCTGAGCATACAAACTATCCTTGTCTTGACTTATCCTGCGATTATTACTTCTCGCACCATTCTCACTAAAACCATCGGTACCAGTAGCTATTAACCGATGTGGTTTATTGATCTTCCGAGCTACTGTCTCTTTTTGTGCCGAAGAGCTCGCTTGTGGTCTCAAAGGCACTGGCAACGTCGACACCGGTTTGAGCTGTTTCGGCGGCGTGGGAGCACTCGAGACCGCCAACGCGCGGGGAGAGTCGCGTAGCGGCACCGGGGGTGGTCGTAGCGTCGATGTCCCATAAGGTCGGGAGGGTAACGAGTGCCGACGCTGAGCATCATCCGTACCTGTCCGACTGCCAACGAACTGTTTCGCAAAAGGGTTTCGAGTAGTGGGCGTGAATGGTCTCGCACTCGGACCAGATTGCTTCCCTGTCTGCGAATTCAGAATTGTGCGACTTGTACTATCCCAGTTTGCTAGTAATGCTGCCTTCATTTCGTTGGCTTTGCGAGGGTTGACCATTGCCTTTGATTGGACTGCGGACTTGGCGTCCAGTGGAGTCCGATGTCGGGATTCCGTGCTGAGGGTAGTGACAGCGCCACCAGGCTCTGCAAAGGAGGCACGGGTTGATGATTCGAAAAGCGATTCCCAAGAAGGGGGCTTGCGATAGAGCATGAAGTTGTCGGGAGCCGGTGGAGAGGGAGTGCTTGGTGAAGTTTTGGTTGCTTTGACGCGTTCCAGGACCTGGGTAGCCTGTCGCTGATAGAAAGATTGCACCCTGCGCTGCACATCTAGTAACAGGGCCTCTTCAAGGAGCACTGCATTAACGTCTGGAGGGGTATAATTACGAGAGCCTCGCAAGGGGGCTGATTTCGGCCGTTGATCAGCACCGAGTGTATATGTTTCCGGCTTTGACAAGGGAGGCGGTCTATGGAGCTGGGGTTTGTGTTCAAGGGAGTCAATGAACAGGGTGAAGACGTTGGATGAGGAGCAAAGATTCGGTTGAGAAAGCGTCAGCTCTGCGATTGCAGCGCCCATGGTCGCATCGAGGAAGCAAGGATTAGTGGTGCGCTCAAAAGGACTGTGAACGAGTCTACATTGGGTTTGTCGCAAGTCTATTCACAGGTGTGTAGGACGGTGTTCAAGTCAGATCAAGGTAAACATTGACGAGATAGACGTACCAACGAGGCAGAGGAGAGGAAATCTTGGAATGATATGGAGTACATTATCCGTGACGCGTTTGCATGACCGAAGCCTCAGTATCCTTAGCGACGATGGACCGCGGTAGGACGCGTCGTCTTCAGACCAGAAGATTGTGCCAGCCAGAGCTTTTATGCCATTGTCGCTGACTGATGTCGAGCTTGCATCAAGAGCGACCAGGGATCTGAGCTGTTTCAGTTGGATGATGGTTTCGTCCGTCAAGCGAACACATCCTGTCAGATTCACGATGGTTATCAAAGAAAACGTCGGGGTAGACTGGACGCGTTGTAGCAAGAGGAGATGTTCGTCTGAGAGGGGAATATGGTAGGTTCGCAGAACTTGAGGGAGATTGTCGTACACCTGAGCTAGGGACACCCAGAGACGCGGGTCGAGTTGGGTGGACTGGAAGGTATTTGGGTCAAAGTCCGGGACCAAAGCCTGTATGAGGTCGAATTCCGAGGGGTCATTCTGCTGCCTGAGGTTGAGACGGAGGCCGTTGAGCAGGGAGAGTTGGTCGGGACAGGCGGCGTAGAGACTGAGCAGACAAAGAAGGGAGAGGGACGGGACGTGTCTGAAGGGCCTGTGTTCTGGGACTGGGTAGGGGTACTTTGGAGGGACTGGGGCGAGCGTGGACTTTGTGATTTGGGTGCCTGCGTCGTCGTTGGCGAGTGTCTTGGACGCGGTGTAGAGCTGGATGACCATGGTGGTGGTCCATGCACGAGTCCGTGGACCCGGAGTGACAGCAGAATCCCAAGCGTTTTGTGACATGTGCCCTGTTTCGCCTGTTCTGTCTCTTTCCCTCGTCGTCGTCCGCTTGTCCTTCCTTTTTCTTTTTCTCTCGTCAACGCTGGCCCGCCAATCCGTCATTTCGCTCTTTTCTTTGTAGCTCGCACGCACCGCCAATGGCTCAACCAGGCCAGAACCGCAATCCTTTCCACAACTACCCCCAGCAGCCCCAGCAGCCCCCGTATCAGCAGCACCCTCAATATCAGCAGCAGCAGCGGCCACCGTACCAGCAAGCTCCCTTCCAGCAGCCCCCGTACCAGCAACAGCAACAACCCATTCCACAACCCTACCAACAGCGACGGGATTACGATGCAGACTCTGATCTAGGTGACCACTACAGTCAGAGTGCGCACGGTAGCACAACGAGATTGGCTGGTGGTCCTGGCTACTACGATCAGCAGTCGGGTAGGTCCAAAGCTTGTTTAGTCTTTTCTTTCGTACTTGCTGCTTCTCGTCTTCTTCACACGTAAAACCGTCAGCTACTCCACCGCCCTTCTCATTTTTCACTCGCTTGTTTCAACTACTTCTATCCCACCATCCCATTTCTATCCGCCCCCTCCCTAATGCCCGCCAACTCACCACCTTTCTTGACAGACGCCTCCGATGTCTATGGCCGTCGTTACGCTGGCTCAGTCGATTCCCACAGCAGCCTGCCCAGCATTTCTCCCTTTGCCGACCCAGGCATAGGCTCCTCCGAACCGTATCCAGCATGGACAGCAGAGAAACAAATTCCTATGTCTGCTGAGGAAATAGAAGACATCTTCCTAGACCTCACCCAGAAGTTCGGTTTTCAGCGGGATTCGATGCGTAACCAGGTCCGTCATCATCATCACCAATATACCCCGCTGGCGCTTACCGCTTGCACGACCACAGTATGACTTTCTGATGCACCTTCTTGATTCACGCGCTTCGCGTATGTCGCCTAGCCAAGCTCTCTTGACGATACATGCCGACTACATTGGTGGTCAACACGCCAACTACCGCAAATGGTACTTTGCCGCTCAGCTCAACCTTGACGACGCCGTCGGTCAGTCCAACAACCCCGGTCTCCAACGCCTCAAAAGTGTCAAGGGCGGCCCCAAGTCCGGCGGTACCAAGTCCCTCGATAATGCCCTCAACCGTTGGCGTAGCGCCATGAATAACATGTCACAGTACGACCGTCTCCGACAGTTGGCTCTCTACCTCCTCTGCTGGGGCGAGGCAGGCAACGTTCGATTCGTCCCCGAATGTCTGTGCTTCATCTTCAAGTGTGCAGATGATTATTATCGTAGCTCCGACTGCCAAAACAGGGTGGAACCTGTTCGGGAAGGTCTCTATCTCGAAACGATCATCAAGCCCATCTACCGTTTCATGCGTGATCAGGGGTACGAAGTTGTTGATGGCAAGTTTGTGAGGAGGGAGAAGGACCATGCACAAATTATTGGCTACGATGACATCAACCAGCTCTTCTGGTACCCTGAAGGTATCGCCAGGATCGTACTCAGCGATAACGTAAGACCGCGTTTCCTTGCCGCTTCACTTTACTTACCTCCTGCTATAGACCCGTCTTGTTGATGCGCCCCCTCCTCAGCGCTTCATGAAACTGATGAAAGTTGATTGGAACCGAGTCTTCTTCAAGACATATTTTGAGAAGCGCTCCCTCGCTNCATCTGCTCGTCAACTTCAACCGGATANTSSATCTCTYCACAYCGANGNCTGCTTTCTTCTCAGACTCCTCATGTTGCTAAAATATCCATTAGGTATCGGACAGACTATGTAAGATTCTACCACCCACCTTCTTCGCAGCAGCAGCAGCAAGCTGTAGACTCTTAACTTCATGTTTTCCCTTCTTGCTAGTACCGAGAACGCTATGCACCAATTTCGTAGCCTGGTTGAAGAACCCGCCTTGTGATGAGGATTGTGAACTGGAGGATAGCTGACTCTGGCTACGAGGAATGTCACTCTGCGGACGGTTATTGCAAGGAACTTATAAGATCGTTCCAAGAAACCTACTGGATGATCTGACAACTCCTCGTCAATTTCCTCACTTGCATGTCTCGATTCGACGGCTTTCACATCCTCGTCTGCCTCGGAGGCAGGAAGACCAGAGTCCACTTGTTCGGGTTCCGGCAATTCGTTACCTTCTGGGGGAACAAG
>JAPEVF010001411.1:0-10100 GCA_029747585.1 Pleurotus djamor | reverse complement strand
CACTACCACCACCATTTCCACCACCATCGTCTTCCCCATCTTCCAGGTGTGCTCTGCCCACCACAATGTCGACCAAAGTGGTCAAGCTCTTTGTCATGAATGACTTTGTACGCACATCTCGGGCTTTTGACCTGGTTCAAATCGCTAAATCTGCTTCGCCAGGCTTGCCATTTCTGCTACGTCGGACATCATGAACTCATCCAGGCCATAAACTACTGCCGGGATACTCTGAACCTCCCCCTCGACTTCCAGGTCGAATACAGACCATTTCGTCTCATCGGATGCTTCAAGGAAGTTGCTCCGGGCACGGATAGAGCTACTTTCTACCTAAACAAGATGGGCAAGGAACAGTTCGAATCAACTGTGAGCGCTCTGAGCAAGTGGTCGAACGAATCGGGGGTCCCAGTGTACGTTATGGTTCATTTCAGTCCATCTTATTTCCCCTTCATCTGATCCAGCTTCTCCCCCAGCTCCTTCAATGGACCGATTAGTCAGACTATGGGTGCCCAGCGACTCAGTCAGAAGGCCTACAAGCTCGGAGGACAGGCCTACCAGCTCCCCCTGCTGACCGCCATCTTCAAAGCCTACTACGAGCTGGGTCAGGACATCGGCGATATAGCTGTTTTGGCCAGCTTGGCGGAGCAGGTGGGTATGATGACTAAAACCCAGGTATGTTTATGCATATCTAAGCACAAGAACTCGCTTACCACATGCGCGTTTATCTCTATGTGCATTTCATTCCCGAATGGGGACTTACCTCGCTTTCTTTTACTAGGCCGTCGAGTTTTTGCAGACGAAGGACCTAGAGGAGGAGATTTGTGGCATCACGGAAGAGGCTAGGTCTAAAGGCATCACTGGCGTCCCCGTGTACGTGATCGATGGAAAGTGGGTCCTTAAGGGTTCACAGGCATCGAGCGTCTTCATTGAGGTAAGTAACCCACATTTGCACATTGTGTATGTCTAATCAAACATTGCTCAGATTTTCAAGAAACTTGGCGGTCACGCTAACGCAGCTTCCACCCCGGCACCCATTATTTCCCAGCAGCTCGCCGCCGCACAGTGCTGCTAAACTCGCTAGAGTGCTATCTCCGTCGTCCAAAGCGATACATTCCCCCTTCAACACCGCTCCTAGTTCCTCTGCTTACTCTTTTTTCCCGACTCGTACGCTACGTATCATTGGCCTCTCACTTCTCTATTCCTTTGTCTCTCTCTCTTACATCTCTCCACGTCGTTCAATCTCCTTTCCTCTATTTCCTCCGCATGTATCGCCCTTCCACATGTTTAGTATCAGTTCGACCACACGTTCACTATTATTATCCGTTTCGCTCGTCATCTATTCTTAGTGCAAGTACTGAGCGATGATTGCGTTATGCATCATATAGGAGTCTCACTTAGGAGATTGAGGTCTTCAAGCTCCGAGGCGCGGGGCCTGCAGCTGAGGCCTGAGGCCTGAGGCCCAGGCTCAGCGCTCAGAGGCGTTGTGCCCACATCACCGAATCCTGTTAGCGTCCTATAGCTCTACTTTTCTCCTTCAAATGCTGCTGTCAACTGAGCGAGGACATAGTCTGAGCTACAACGGCTGGAATCAGAGGCTGGATCTTGAGCCCATTACTCCCCATGACATCGCCCATTCTTCTGGGATTTTGTCACCATCATCAAGCCAGCTGCTACGCCGTTGCTATCGATCTACATACACATACTGGAGCCGACGTTCTGCTGAACTGTTCTACCGCAAAAACCTCGAGTCTCGGCCTACTCAAAGCTCAGCTCTGGACCTCGCGGTTCAATCCAAAGTTCTCCAATTCGACCATGTTGTACTCGCTGGCGACTGCCGTTTCAGATTTTGATATGATGCTTGCCGTAGCGCAATCAATGATGAAGACATCTTGATCGCCATGGGAGTTGACAACGGCGAAGCGCCCTACAAAAGGGAACACTCCTTCGGTTCCCAGCTTTCTTCTCTTTCCACCTTGTCTCATTGCCTGTGATCGCTTTCCTCTCTTTTCCTTCTTTACTTTCTCTTTTCCTCACTTTCACTTCCAATTCACCCATCTGAGATGGTTTCATTCACCTCCGTCGTTCACGTCGTTCCTTTCTTGTTGGCTGTGCCATTTGGTGCGTGTTATCTTCAAGTTCGCGTTCGCGGCCAATCCATGACTTATTACTTGCATATTTTTCTCGTTCATAGCCCAAGCAACGCCTACACCGAACGCCAACATCGCAGGATCGCTGGTCGCTCGACAGGGAGGGTTCCTCAGCCTGAACCTCACCCAAGTCCCGTCTCAATGTTCATCACAATGCGGCGTCACATCTAGACTGAAAGACTGCGGTGTTGACCCTTCGTGCATCTGCACGGACCAGAATTCGGATGACATCGCTGCTTGTTTGAAATGTTTCGTTGACAATGATGGAAAGACCTTGCCAATGGCGAGTGGGCAGAAGAACATGGATAGTGCGTCATAACCCGTCATTTAACTTGCAAAGTTTATCCTTAATGGATCCCCTCGTATTGTATAGCGTTTACGACGGAATGCGCGGCGGTTGGTGTGACGGTAAAGGTGCAGAAGCTTGACAAACCCGCCAACGCAGCGTTTGCCACTCGACCAGCGGTTCTTGGAGTGTTGAGCGTAGCCCTCGCCACGGTCGCCACGATGCTTTGATTCGTCTTGCTTGTTATACGCGCATTGTCCTTCTGCGTATTCAGAAGTTATTTGAGGAAAGAGACCTCGTTCCGGAAATTCATGAAATCGCTCCAGTCCTTGTTTACCAAGCCGAAGCTCGAACGTTGAACTTTACCTCCATACATACGTCCGCGTCATGTGCTATGGGGTAAATCGGTCCGACTTTCTCTTTCATACAACCATACAACAAGCAGCGCTGGACGACTTGATCTCCTCTAACTTGCTCCATGAAAGACCCTACAGTTTCGCACCTGAGGATCAGCTCGTCCCTCGCAGTGCTTAGCATTCGGCCATCACTCGAGTCTCTTGTGGAGAAATTTGTATCAAACACGATCAGGCCGAAAACAAGCCGTCAAATATACGCACGATGTGACTTCAGACAGTTGGTCTACTGACATCATGGGTAGCGAGGTGAGAGGTCATGGGTGCATTATCTGCTGTGCGATCATGCAAACTCCAACGCTCGCTGGCTTGGCACGGTGCGCTCTGGAGCAAAGGTTCTATTTCTAGTATTGGCACAGGATGAGATATCCAGGTACATCTTCGTTCTACGAAGCCTATCTCTCGTGCGACTTAAAGAAACCAACAGGGTGTATCTAATAGGAAGGTCCATGCACCTTCCAAAAGCTCAAACTTGACAAGCCAAATATGATGCACTCAACAGGATGTCGTCGCATTGAACCATCCAACTTCACAAGCCCTGCCGAGCGCGCTACGGATCTCTTGGATTGTACGACTGCACCTCCAATCAAGCATGAGCTTCGCTCGTTCCTGGCGCTCAGTTGGTGCGTATAGGTTTTAGCGTTTTCTTGATACTCCAATCCAGTCGTCGCGTTCTCCACGGATGCGATGCTGCCTCCAGGTACTGACAAGGTTTAAAAGGAGGGCGTGAATGGCTAGATTCAATCCCCAGTGCTTTTCAGCCTTTCATCTCTAGACACAGTCCAGACGTCCCCTCGATTATTCTTCAAAGGACCATTTCAAGATGATCGCTTTCCTCAATTTTGCCGCCGGGATTCTTCTCCTCGTTGGTACAGCTCGTCCAGGTCAGTTCATATCCATGCTGTTACATTTCGTATTCATTCACCTGTAACTGTAATTTAGTCACTTCCAACCCCGCACCAGCTCCTGGCTCATCTCTCTTCTCTGAGGGGTTCTTCCCCAGGGCCATCCACCTCTCAGCCCGTCAAACCGGACTCAACGACACAATCATTCCAGATGAATGTCAATCCCAATGTGAAGGTCTCGTCCAACTACAGCAATGTACATCAACGGACTGCCTATGCAGTGATGACGGCTCTTCGTCTATCGCTTCGTGCTTGAACTGTGCGTTGGAAGTCGACCACGATCGCAATGGCGATGACACGGAGGCCAATGTTGCGCAAGCGCAAGAAATTATGAACCGTATGTGATCACGCCAATATCCGCCGGTGTTATATCTGATTGATCTTTAAATTGAAGGATACGTCCAAGCCTGTGAGTTAGCTGGACGTACCGTGAGGAATGAAACCATCAACTCCCCAAACGATGCCATGGGCCTTCGCCCAGCAATCTTCGGGGTTGCTATCGTAACCACTAGTCTTGGAGCGTTTCTGCTTTGATAGACAATGTGTGGCGTAGAATCACCAAGAGCGATGACATGCACGAATAAACGACCCAATCGTAAACATGCTGATTCTGTAACCCAAACACCCCGTTTATCAAACGTCCCAACTTGGAAGTCCCGTTACCATATATGGGGTCTAAGCTGCCAGTGAAATGAGCACTCCTCCCCGGCCGTCTCTCCTCCGGAAATTAGATCAGAGTTTACCCCTCAAGACACAGCACATTGATGAATTAAGAGGTTGTAATAGATACCTCAGCGTCGTTTCTTCACAGATACTCTACCTCCCCTCTTGCCAGAGGTTTTGAGGTCTTCGCGGTCTGTTTACCTGTCCCCGTCAGTATCTACGGTCTCTTCAAGCCAGTCTTCTCACAGCTTCGACTGCTATGCAGACCCTTCTACCTCCAAGCTTGAGACCGATGATATTGGTGTCACGCCCCCCNAACCGTGATATATAGCGTTGCGACTTACAATTTGCGACCATCATTGAGCCGGCGCGAATGCTCGAACCTCCCAGTCGTACTCAGTCAGGTCAGATTAATTCGTGTAAATACCTATATGGGCCAAAGGCGTACTAAGGCAACCACTGTCACCCTCCTTTGACGGACCCTTTGATACTCCTCCTATGAAGCTTCGAGTTTCAATGTTCGCTATAAATACGTGTAGATTCTGTCGTCGCTCAGCAGTCCCTCTTGGTTTTCTCTCTTACAAGTTTCCTTTACGCCTCTCAACGCAATCCTCGACTGTCTGAGATGGTCGCAATCTTCAGCTTGGTGCCTGTTTCCCTTCTTCTCGCTATTGGCTCCGGTAATTACCTATTCCAATGACGAACGACACTCGTTCTGACCTTTTGTGCTTCGTATTTAGCGATAGCAACTCCACAACATGCCACTGGACTGGGCATAGGAAATATCACCTTCCGCAGTCTATCTGCACGTCAAATTGATACCGGTTCAAACATACCAGATCAATGTAAATCGCAATGTGATGGCCTGAACAAGTTTGAAGGCTGCAACAAACCACAATGCGCGTGCACTGATGAGGCGGTTGACTCTCTGAATTCATGCCTGAGCTGTGCGCTCTCTACGGATAACACAGAAGCTAATCGCAATCTGCTGCAAGTGGTACTTGACCGTACGTGACATCGATGTATCAGTCATCGGATGCGTTTGTTCATAACAGGTCTATTCGCAGAGTATCAGGAACAATGCAAGCAAGCTGGAATCCCGGTGAAAAGCGTGAAGTTGAATGGTGCTTTAGAATTAAGACCGGCGTTACTGGGTATCTCATCTCTAGTGGCCCTCATTGCCACCGCAGCGGCCTTACTGTAGATTTTCTTATGTCGCTTGAATAGGAGATAACCAGGTTTTGCATTGGCGTACTACTTGCAGAGACTGTAGAAGCCCCACCACTTGAAGCTCATAGGTCTAGCTTTTGGATTCGAGGTCTTGCGTTGACCAACATACGTTGGCCGTGTGCTAGTCTACCCCNGCAGCCTCAGCCCCCTGCCCTCCTGTCCCACTCCTGAAACACGGAAGTCAATCAGCGCCTAATTTCGCCATTTCCCGGTCAACGCAACTCTTCCAAACCAAACCGCGACGACGACGGTATCTTTGGTACCCATAAAAGTAGCTTGAAGTCTTCTGACCAGTGACATCGCTGGCCAAGCTCCCATAACCCTGCACATCTGGCGGAATCCATCACGCGACGGTCTACCCTAGTTTTTAGTCAAGATGCACGTCCCCCAATACCAGTACCTCCGCTAGACCAAGCGGGTCCACCTCTCGCGAGTCACGACCACCTTCCTGAGTCTTAGCGACTCCTCAAGGCCTCATGCCTCACGCTCATCTCCATGCCCACATCCCTTTGGCTCAACCACTGCTGGAAAGTCAGGTCGATTCCCGCAGGCGAAGTGCATGTCAATAGATTTCGGTCCGAGGTCAACGGCCCACACATCCATTTTATCTCGGTCTTTGCCTTATGCTACAGTGACCCCCGGTCATTCTCCAAGCGCCCAGCGCTCAGGTGCTACACTAACCGCTCAGATGTCAGTTTCCTAGCAGGATTGGTATTAAATTCGCCACACGGATCGCTGTGAATTATGACGGCAGACCTTATTCTCTCAGTCACGACGGTTAGCGGGCGCATCAGGAGACCCGTTCGTGGTCGCTCAGGTGAAATTTTATCTACATTGACATCGACATATGCTGATTGAAAGTGACATGCTTCGCTGCTAGTGACTCCAGCGACTCGACTTCCCGATGGCCGATTGCTTGTTTCAATCAAGCTTCGCGGCAGCCTCTTCGCTATAAATTTGCGTTGACTCCCTCGTCTCGGTAGTCCCCACCTTCTTCCTCTTTCCTCTCTCTCCGCTAAATTCTCCAAGAAATCTTGGTTTAATCTTCGGCTATTCAAGATGGTCGCATTTCTCAAAGTGGTATCTGCCTCACTCCTCCTCGTCGCTGGTTCAGGTGCGTATTCAAGGGACAAGAAACACACTTTTACTGATTTGTGTATCGTGTCTTCAGCCATTGCTACCCCGCAGCCCGCTCCTTCAAGATTCAGTCTTGGAGATCTGAACTTTCACCATTTGACAACGCGTCAAACCACCGGATTCAACCCCGCGAATATTCCTGACCAATGTACATCTCAATGCGAGGGTCTCACCCAGCTCCGGGGATGCAGCGACGTTCAATGTATATGTAACAATGCGGTGGCAGACACATTGAAGGCATGCTCCCGATGCGCCCTATCCCTGGAAAACACAGATGAAGCTCGTGATCAGTTGCAAGCGCAGCTTGACAGTACGTGACATCAAAGCTGCAGTCATTCGTACTTTCTAATGGTTATGACCTCCAGGGTACCATGATGGCTGTGAGCAAGCTGGCGTCAATGTCAAGAGCGAAAAGTTGAACGGAGCTCTGGGAATGAGCTCAGAGTTTCTCGGTGTTTCATCCTTACTAGTTCTCGTGGCTATCGCTGCTATCGGTGTTTAAATAGGGGATCATCAGGAGTGATGAACTTTGACAAATTTGACATCTCAAGGAGACGGCGTTTGACTGGGTGTCTGCGTTGTCTCAAGGCTTCATTTCTACCAAGCTAGCGCGCGATACAAAACATTCTCATAATGGTCTTCTGCATCAGCATGATGCATCGTCACAGTTTGTCGAACCAGTCGATGGTGCGGATGCGGTCGTAGGCTCAAATCCTCAGCATCAGCGTCCTTTTGGGGATGCTTCGACGCATCAGCGCCGACTTATTCTCCGTGAGACTCGTAGCGACTTCCAGAGCCGGCAAGCACATGGTGCCTCGAGACTGGTGAGCGGTGGCGTGACAGTGAGTGAGTGTTCTGGCTTTGAACACAACGGACTACAAAGATACAAAGCGCTCTTTCTGTGAAGAGACTTCTTCCGACTAGAAGTGACACCTTGGTGATACCGCGCTTGGTTACGAGGCTGCATTAAAGATCTTGGGCATTCCAGAATCTGTAAGCTCGCTCAACACCCGCTTCGCTTAACCTCCACCACAACATTTATCCGTTGCGGTGCGATTGATGGAGTGCGACTATTTTTAGACCCATGCACTGCTTTTGCTCCCGGCACTCACTGGACGCATGGTGTGCTTATCTCTTTCTGTTGTCTCTAGGTAGTACGCGCTGCAGAGTAGTATAAATTGAAGGGGTTCTAAGGAACATCTCCCAACGGTGGCCCCTTGACCTTGACTTCTCGAATCACACTCATAACTGCGTCTATCAAGATGGTCGTGTTGTTTGGAGGTCTTTATCTCGTCGTCAACATCCTTTCCGTACATTTCGGTGAGTTCAGTCAACTGTCTATCCATATAGATACGAGTGACTCAACATCTGCCGGCGTCCAGTCCTTGCTACCTCAGGCCACATCTCGGCTCGTCAGCTCAACGTCGGCTTGAACGGCACCGAAATTCATTCCCAATGCCAGTCAAAATGCGATATCTTCACTACCTTCCAAAACTGCACCACAAACGAATGCGTGTGCAATGACAGCGCCGCCGACGCGCTAGCTTCGTGCTTGGGCTGTGACGGTTCGGCCGGGAATACCTTTGCTAAGCCTGATCTCGACAGTAAGTGCTTGCGTACTCTTTGACCAGAATTTGCTGCTAAAAGTGAGATTAGGGTACTTCCAGGCTTGTGAGGAAGCTGGCATTACCTTGAAGCACAGGGACTTAAATGGTGCCGTCGGATTGAGACAAAGCCTGCTCGGAATCGCTTTACTTCCAGTTACTTGTTTTATGGTTGCGACCGTGCTTTAGAGTAGACGACCACTAAATACTCAACTTGATTTTGGAAGAGAATGCTGATCCTGATATATGGCCATCGTGCGGACTGTTTACCAGGCTAGTGCGGACTCAACTCATGCGTACTCTATAGGAGGCGGACGTGCGCCCCTGGCGAGCTTTCCAAGAATAGTTCGAGGTTGATGCATGATGATTTGATCACTTCTCCCATTCACTACCATGATGCATGGCTATCATAACACCGTGAGATACGAACCTGCAAGTCTTTCCCCGTGGTACTGATGGAAATGAAGATCAGTTGGCTACCAAATCGGTGGCTTTGGGTTCGTCCTGGAGCTCAGCGATCCCACTTCCTCTCTTGTTCCTTGTTGGCCTACCCCAATGGGTGCTAGGCCATGTCTGCGTGCGAAGCCTCGACAAACCTCGCCTACCCTGTACAGATACAGCTGCCTTGTTTGCATCGATAACACCGGGCGCTGCGGGATTTCGCCTCACTTCTACCCACACACTGATATTATTTGGGTATTACGGCGCGTTTCATCTCAGTTTGATGAGTCACTGATACGAGAACCACCAGGATTACAACTATTTTGGTGTATCCTACACCTTTGCTGGAGTCCTGAACATAACGACTGCATCACGTACGAATAACTCCATGCATTTAGGATGCAGCGTGGAAAGTCGAAACTATGATGCGGCAGTCCAGGCGCATAAACTGCTTATATCTCTCATCGTATCTACGTGCTAAGTACGTTGGACCACACGTGAGGTCTAGACATATAAGCTGGGGTTCGACGCATTTGAACGACTGCCACTTCGGCTTTTCCTGACAAACCCCAGACTGTGCTGTCACTTGTCAAACAGCTAATGGTCGGGATGATCGCGTCCTTTGGCCGTCTGTATCTTATCTTAAATCTGCTTTTCGTCCGCCTAGGCAAGGTCCTCACATTTCCCGCCGCTGCTCAATGCCGACGTCCACAGTCCTTGCCTCTCCCACCCCCGTAGAAAATGTCCCTGACATCTCAACTCGGCAGATTCACGTCAGTTACAACGGTAGCGACATCCATTCCCAATGTCAATCGAAATGCGGCATCGTCAACACATTCCAACGCTGCCGCACGAACACCTGTATATGCAACAACAATGCTGCCGACTCGCTGGTCTCATGCATGAGCTGCGACCGTTCAGCTGGGAATCGCCACGCTCAGGATAATCTGGATAGTGTGTACCCACTGCGCCAGCTTCTACCGATTATTGACGGTTGGTTTAGGGTATTATCAAGCTTGCACGGGTGTTGGTATATCGCTTAATCGCAAGGAATTGAGCGGAGCCGCGGGTTTGAGACCAGACGTTTTGGGTATTGCTTTACTGACTAGCTTCATGGCTGCGAGTCTTTCCTAAATGATGTACTTTGGTTATATTGAGGATGCTGATCTGGTAATGGCCGGTCAAGTGTTTCAGATGAAGCTGAGTGGGCGCAAGACGAGAAACCTAGATCGCACTGACTCTACTCAAAGGTCAATGATGCAGTCGTCGTCACGGTA
>JAPEVF010001410.1:0-10107 GCA_029747585.1 Pleurotus djamor | reverse complement strand
CGAGCCTTCCTTAGAGAATCGTCGAGTTATCATGATCGACTTGCCGTAGACGTCAGGCTTATATGCTTCTTCTCCTTGGTTCTTCAGGGTGATGGTCACTTCCGCGACGCTAGAAACAGGCATTAACTTGAGGTATGTATCAGAGACAAAAAGAGAAGTACTTACGATTGACCTTCACGAATGAAAGACTTGAGACCGTTGCCTCGTCCGGTGGAGGCCGTCTTGCCACCAAGAGCCACGGTAATGGCAGAAAGGACGGCACTCTTGCCACCTTAGAGACGCAATGTTGATCAAAGGCTCTATAGGCCAAGAAAAAGACAAACTCACTTCCGTTGTGACCTAGATAGTGGTTAGTGAATGTTGAATGGTCTGAATGTCACAGTGTCGTACCAATGATGAAGTTGATCTGAGGACCAAAATCAAACGCAAGGTATTTGTGGCACATGAACTGATGCATCTCAACATGTTCGATGATACCATGTTCAGCAATACCCTAAGAATCACAAGGGGATCAGCGACCGTGACGTTTATGCAGAATGTTAAAACAAACTCACGCCTTGGATATGGCGGCGCGCATCGAGAGTAGCACGAATCTTATCTGCATTCTCATGCTCAAACTGCGCCTCAATCAACTCATCAGTCTGCGTATTGAGGACGGTCTCTTCGTCGTCAGACTCATTCTCGTCTACGTCGGAGTCTTCTTGCTGTCGCCTAGATTTGCCTTTCCTGTCGCGCGACTGCGTAGCGGAGAAGCGCGCTCTCTTCGAAGGGGGGGTACCCCCATCGGAGGCATCATCCACCTCGACATCGGAGTCCGAGACGCGTTTCTTTGGCATAGGATCGAACCACAGGAAATTGAGGCTGATGATAGTTTGGGTGAAAAGAGGAGTCAGAAATGAGACGCGTCGAACCTTGACAACGCGTCAACAAGTGCAAATAGTTTGTCCATATTTGGACACAAATTGCCAAGCCAATCGCACTGTCGCTGTGCCGTAGAACTTGTGTAAATCGCCATTGGCAAACTCGAATGGATCTGGCGGAACGAATCCAATTAGCTTCGAGCTTTGTGCTGCAATCACCTCCAGGAGAGATAAATGATGTTCTGCAAGGTCTGTCTATGATCTTAGCTCGTCCGATGCAGTGAGTCTGAAGTATCGCCGTTCTTCCTAGCTGTCAGGAACTTGATATCAGATGATGAGTCCCTAGAGGCTGGCATACTTCCAGCTGCGAGAGACTACAATCTCCAGCAGTATACTGTGGTGGACGTTCCAGGCACGAATCACCAGGTGCCCCCCAATGTCACCTCGTCGTTTGGCTGAATTCACATATAGCATCAATACCGCAGTCAATTGTGAGCGAAGCCGCTAGGATACCTTCCACGGAGGAGGGTGTAGACCGCTTTCTCGATCCTCGCTCCAAAACCAGCTTCAAGTTCGACCATTTGGCCATGGTCAGTCTGCCTATCCACAGGTTGACCAATGTTCGATGTGTTCTTCCAGGAAGCATCAGATCCTCAAAGCCATGAAGCTGATGCAGAAGCTGAGCCATTGAGGTAAAGTCAGTCACAACTCGTCGAACCATCGCTGCTCTGAACGCCTCTCAGGGCTGCTCTTGAAACCGCGACAAGTACATATCTCAGCTCCCACTTTCACGACGGAGTTGGCTGCGTCTTCGCTTCCGCGGATGACCCAGACAAGTACATCATCCAACTGGTTGCCAACAAATACAACTCGGCCAACTATTGGTACGCATTCGTGGATCATTGCTGACTACCGTGCTCGACGGTTTCTCTCAGGTCAGGTAGATGGCGATCAGAGTACATCTTGACGCCAAAACAAGCCCTTATCAAAGGCCGAATTCTCGTGAACGTTCATTATTATGAACAGGGAAACGTGAGTCTTAGTGTCGTATTGCCTCTCTGATAGTAACGCGTGTTCAGGTTCAACTTACTTCTGAACATACCGTTGAAATACCTCTTCCGCCAGCGCTCTCTGATCGTCCCCCTGCCGAACTTGCACCCAAGATACTTGCCCTGATTGCAGACGAAGAAGGGAAATATCAGGTTTCCCTGAATGATACGTATCAAGAGATGGGCGACAAGACGTTCAAGGCCCTACGACGAGCTTTACCTTTGACCAGGCAGAAAATCGATTGGGACAAGGTATGATGTTTCCTGTACGCCAATGCCCGATGCCCGATATTGAATTACTTCCAGGTTCTTGGCTATAAACTCGGAGCTGAACTCGCATCGAGTAAAGGCGCATTTTTGTCTTCGTGACCTTAGATACATAGCCAAGTACGTTGAGATACGTAAATATCTATCCAGGACACTCGAAGCAAATTGCTATGACATCCGAACATGTGTAAAGTCCTGTTGGCTCATAACTCTATCTACTAGCGGCAGTGCTTGGATTTTCCGAGGGCGGCGCTGGGTGTTCGGACGTGATCTAATGGTGGGCTCGTGTTCATATCCTATGTCCATCCACTTGAGCAGAGGATTGTCGGGAAAGTCCCGTGTGCGTCGTACCGCTGGCTCCTGGACTGGGCTGGTCGGGCGTTGAGAGAGGTCGTCCTCATCCATGGGGATAGCATGCTCTGTAGGCATCGCAGTAGGTGTTGCATCTGTTTGGACCCGTGTGACGGATACAGGTGGGATATGGTCGTCGTCCGAGATCGTCAAATCAACGACGTCAGCAACTCGATGAGACCGTACGGGGGTGTGACTCTGGTTCGTGACGGTCTTGGATTAAATACATTGCGCAAAGTTTTGGTGAGAATGCACGAACAATGCCAATAATCTCGACGTCGCTGTCGGAATCAATGACGATGATATCCTTATGAACCAGTTGTGAGTCCTGCGAAACCATACTAGCAACGACATCGCTCACCTTCGACTTCATTGCACACCCATGGCACGTCCAGCTTTCTAGCCCAAGTGTTGTATCTTTTTTATTTGAAGCGGAAACTAGAGCAAGTAGCTGCCGTTGGTCAAGAGGGGGCAGGTGGCAAGCTCATCGTACGGATTGGGTCAAAATGAATGCGTGAACACTGTCTGATGGGGACTTACTGTGGTGCCAATTTCGGGCGCAACTCCTGCATGTCAACAAAAATGATTGTGCGTTGGTATGCTCTTTGAGACAAATATGACACGAACGGGGCATCAGTGAACAGTTCAAGTTAAGTTCAACTCAGTTCAAGTAAGTTCAAGTTTTGGTCCATGATAGGCGCCCGCCGACGTTTACTTCTTGATTCGGAAACACGGCATAAGTACATACCAATGGTCGACATCGAATCCCTGAAAAAGCTCGCAGGTAGCGGTCGCTGATATGGCACGGACTATATTAATATGCTCAAATGACCTCCATCACTTGTAAGTATCTCAACTCAAAGCGTGATGCGGAGAGCGACAAATTCCTACCTATCAACAGCTTTGGCGCAGCGGCGAGCGTACTGCTTCCACACCAGATCCAGTGAATATAAGTTTCACGGGCCTGTGCTAAGTCAGTCTCCTCCAACCACAGCTTTCCCAAGTTTCGCCTCCGGATGCACATAAGAACCAAGCCACAGTACAAAACAATCCCGATGTTTCTGCCTGATATACTTGATACTTCTCGTCGTTTATCTCGCCGTTTCTTCGTGTAAACTCTGCGCCTCAATAGTAATTCGATGCTACGATTGACTGAATTTGATTCCTTGAGAATTCAACCATTTATTTTGCCACACTCCTACCACCCCTTTCCTCAGCTCCTATAGAATCATATGACTGAGAAGTTAGCAATGACATCAGTAGTGGCAGCTCCATTGAAGCTAGACGACCTACGCTTAAGTTTGAAACTGCACCTCCATCGCCGTCGTCATGGCCGACGTTCTACCCATTGACATGAATAACCCCCAAGTGCGAGACTACCTCTCACTGATACGGTTTGTCGCTTACTGACTAAGTACTGAACTCAAAGATCCAACGACTCACTTTCTATCACAGACTACAAGTGCTCACCCCGCTTTCTCTTCTCATAAACATCGGATCTGTGCTTATATGTTCTTTAATTGTTGACCCGTCTATTCGTGAGTGTATCTGTCTGAAGGATTGACGAGTTCTCATAGTGATTGTCTCTGTGTTAGGCGGGATAATCAAGTTATACCCTTCACCGATAACGCCACGGCCGTCCGTGATAGCTGCATATGTACTGCTCATTTACGCTGGCCAGATAGGATACTGTATCCTTCTTACTGCTGCTCGAAAGCCCGAAACAAAGGTGTGTCCACTCGCCCAAAGAACAGTGCGTTCCCAATTAACTGACTGCACCAGGACGCGATGGTCAAAGGTGTAGGAATATCACTCGTCCTCGCCAACTGGATAATGGCGTTCTGGGCAGTAACTTGGGTGTTCCGTTGGTTCATCGCGTCGACAGTTCTTCTCTCCATGCTCACCCTCCTCCTCATCTACTCCAATATTAATTTATTGGTCTACCACGCACCTACATCGGGAAGGCCCATCGATACGGCCCTCATCCACGCGCCAATGAGGTTCTTCCTGATCCTTCCCATGTCCATTATGCTCGAGTACTCCCTTTTGTAAGTCTCCCCTCGCTCAGCGACGGTGCGTACGCGTCTAATCATTGCATCGTCATATGTAGCATCACCCTTGGGCTGGTACACACACCGACATCGCCGGGGATCCCTCGTGACTACGATCGTTATGCATTTGAAGGCTTTCTTGCCGTGTTCTTCACCAACCTCGTCAGCATCATCGTCATTGCAGTTCGCCGAGACATTGTCTGGTGCATCGCAGCAGTATGGATATGCATTAGCGTGTGTAGCGAGAGGCCAAAAGCATCGTCTGTCTATGTAAGTGTGTATGTCCAACCACATCCATTCGTACCCGTATTCTCATGGTGTGTTTAGATCACAGTGTTGGCATTTACTGCCCTTCACCCACTCGCATTGATCGGTGGGTTCATCTACAGACGGTTTTTCCGAAGGAAGAGAGTAGCACTCGTCACGGATGATGATGCTTTGTATCGTGCGGCTGCACTCGAGAACGGCAGAGATGGCAACACCCCTGATGAACGCAGACAGCGAGGTGCGAATGAGATTGACCCGGAGGAGTTGTGGGGGTAGTAGAGTTATTCTAAGTACCTAGTGATGTACAACCAATGACCGATTTCCATACGTCAGCGACCCCGTCTTCTTCGCAACCTATCTGCATTCCGTTACCCCTGAGAATATAATACTCCCTATTTGGCGTTTGCACGACGGCTACGGCGGGATGTAGGGCGACACCTCGGGACGTGGTAAAGTGAACACTTTCAATGTGGTGATGTCTGACAAGCTGGCTTTAACCAACTTTGAACCGAAGAGACGGGGTTACACGTACGTGGCAAGGTAAAGATTCACGACGTCCGCTTTGCGACTTCGGCGAGAAGTACAGTACCCGATGGAGGGGCGGCCAGACAGCTCTTGATCCATTTCAAGGGAAGTCATGTACTTCCCACTGATGCTACGCTCCGTAAAATCCAGTGACGACGAGGAGAAAGGCAGGGAGCATACCTATTTGCCATCAGCGAAGCGAACACATATCGCTCGGCGACAAGACGCTTGAGATTTCCTACTTCTCCCTCATTCTTTATCCTTGTTAACCAAGCCTTGCTAATGCCTTTGTCGTACTCTTCATGATTGGGCCAGCTTAGGTGATCAAGGAGACCAAGTTTGTGGTCAGTTACTGTCGGGCGTTGAGTCGTGATGTAGGCATTCCAGTCAACCCTCGCAGCGGTGCCAGTATCAGAGCCGGAAGAGCCAATGACTTCACAGGTAGGAGCAAGGACCAGAAGTTTTTCAGAGCGAGAGCATCGGTATCGAATGGTGATACTCCAGATCTCCGCAGGTATCACCTCTTTAGCGTCGACGACCGACCAATCAAGGGTGTTCTGAGTGCCGCCAAGAGAAAGGGTAAACCACAGTCTTGTCATCAAGAATCTGAAAAATGTCTGAGCAAAACCGAAGGGGCATGCGAGAACGAGAGCGACGACAAACCTGCATACTATCTCGATTTGTTCCGTATCGTTGGGGGAGGCCCAGAGCAAGTCGCCTACAGAATGTCTGGGTATGGAGCGACCCAAGAAAGAGACGTTGAATTCCTCGATTCGCTGAGCGCGTTCTGCCTGTCTGGCACGGAGATATGGCCACATATTTGAAGTCAAAGGAGAGTGCCGCTTCGTAAGGACATCAAGCCTAGTACCAGAATATTCACGCTTGAGGGTGTAAGAAGCCGAGAGGTAAGCTAAAAGAAAATGAGCCATGGACATATAAACAAAGGGCCAATTTGGAGTGCACCAGCATATCTCAGAGCACGAGCAGTCAGAGAGCATTGCCTAAGGGAAGAAGGATCCAGGTAGCTGCATATGAGAGCGTATAGAACGACATGTTTTCGGTTGGATTTTTTGGGCGGAAGAGTTATGGGATGTAACGTGAGCGGAAACGGCATAGCACGAGGTCCGATTGATAGGTCATTCCTAAGTTTACCTTCAGTTGTAGTCGGCACGTTGGGACGACGAACGGTAAGAGCTTTAAAGCGTTTGCCGTGAGTAGGTTTAGGTAGGCTTCCTTTAGAGTTTGGATTTGGATATGACTTGATTGGAGGTCGTGGGGGCGCGGGCAGGATAGGCAATAATGTGTGTGTACTAGACATGGTCGCGCTTGCCGCTTTGACGTCTCCAAGTTTCCCTTGATAATGAGAGGTAGTATCCAGCATCATATCCACCTTCGAATGGAGTGACCCAGGCGTAGTCGCAGTTGCAGTCGCAGGCTCAGAAGCTATATGCGTGTTTTTGGGTCGTTTAGCATTGGAAGAGTAGTCCGGTGAGACCGAAGCAGTAGTGGGTCTTTTAGATGACGTTCGTGCGCGAGGCTCATCTTCGTTGATGGCGATCGGTGGCCTAGGATTCGGTGAAGCACTTGATGAGACGGGAGGGCAAGACGGTGCCGAAAGAGTCATCTCAGCCGCAGTGGCATTCCTTTTCAGGCTGATGATATCAGGAATGTTGGTGTGGTTTGGAGCTTGACCTGACTCCTGCGCGCAGTCAGACGGAGGCGAATCGGTTGTGAGACTCGGTACAGCATTGCTGGGAGGAGGCTGAGGACGAGCTGCATCACTCTGTGTACGGGTGCGTTGGGCACTGACAGATTCAGGTGCAGAGGTTGTACCCTGCCCGCTGCAGTTTGAGTCCAGGATCTTTTGCACCAGAGAAGTCTTGGACAGCTTTGAGTAGCCAGAAATATGTCGTTCTTTGCATAGCGCTTTGAGCTGCGGTACTTTTCGAAGGAATGGTTTTGAGCACATATATATAAGTAGACCGTAGGTTACCCGTTACCTGTGAGCTTTTTCAGGGATTCGAGGCTGATGTCGGTTACTGCCATGTCGTGGTTCGGAATCAAGAAGTAAATCACGAGCGCTTGCAGATGCCTTGTCCGTGTGGTGAGCGCTGTCCCGAAGCTAAGAGAGCATGTAAACACAGAAACCTCCCCACTGTCAGTAACGGATGCGCTCGGACATGGCGTTGCGGTAAAGGACTGGACATCGAACCCAAATCGAACGATTCCCTGCAAGTCAACTATGATGATGACCGTGCTACCTTCTTACTTGCTTCAGTATCTGCATCAAATGGGCAAGGCGACAGGTGCGGCCGAGAGAGCTAATTGGGAAACGAAGACGAAGATGAAGATGTTCTTGAATCCAACTTGAATCTTGAGCTGGAACAGCGAGCAGCATCGCTACATAGTACGCTCAGCCCTCAAGATGTAAAGAGAAGATATATGTGGATTGCGAGTGTTCTGTAGGAATTTTAAGCTAGAGAGTTGGGTTCAAATTCTCTCACTGGGAGGTCGCACCTCCAACTTGAACTTGGAGAAGAGTCAACATCGAGTCAGGCGCGCGCCTGAGTCAGCCCCCGACGCNACGGCTCAACAGAGGTAAACAAACGCTTCCCCNTCCCTCCCTCCNGCCTTCCATCTTTCAGGTTGACCGAGACGACATGAATTTCCCTCCTCCACCCCCAGGCTTTCAAATGGGGCTTCCACCTCCACCCCCAGGAATGCCCCCTCTTGCTAACGTACCCTCTACTTCCAAAATCCCCAAAGAGGGTGAGAACCATGTTCGCATCCCAACTTTTTGTGCATACGACGTATTTTCTTTTTTNAGTCATCGCTCAGAAGTCTCAAAAATGGATTCAAATGCAGAAGAAGAGATACGGAGAGAAAAGAAAGGGAGGCTACATCGACATGGGCAAGCAGGTCCGTTTTGCGATTTGTCTGTTCCTCCCATCCCAACTTTTGATGATGTTTTCCATAGGACTTACCGCCTGAGCACGTCCGAAAAATTATCAAGGACCATGGTGATATGAGCAATCGCAAGTTTAGGAACGATAAACGCGTCCATCTTGGTGCTCTCAAGTATGTCCCACATGCCGTGATGAAGCTTTTGGAAAATATTCCTTATCCTTGGGAGCAAGTCCGCGAGGTCCCTGTGCTCTATCACATCACTGGCGCAATCACCTTTGTCAACGAGATCCCTCGAGTCATTGAGCCTGTCTATCATGCTCAGTGGGCTACAATGTGGTTGGCAATGCGGAGGGAGAAGCGTGATCGAAGACATTTCAAGCGAATGCGCTTCCCTCCATTTGATGATGAAGAACCTCCATTGGACTATGGGGACAACGTACTTGACGTTGACCCCTTGGAGGCCATTCAGCTTGACATGGATGAGGAGGAAGACTCTGCCATCATCGACTGGTTTTATGACCCAAAGCCCCTGGTTGATACACCCCATGTTAACGGCTCCTCATACCGCTACTGGTCACTCACCCTCCCTATCATGGCCAATCTGTACCGTCTCGGTCGTACACTCCTCTCCGACCAACCAGATCTCAACTCAAGCTACCTTTTCGACAAGAAGTCCTTCTTCACCGCCAAGGCCTTGAACATGGCCATTCCTGGAGGCCCGAAGTTTGAGCCACTATACCGTGACATGGACACCTTCGACGAAGATTGGAACGAGTTCAATGACATCAACAAGGTCATCATCCGTCAGCAGATCAGGACCGAATATAAGGTCGCCTTCCCCCATCTCTATAATTCCCTTCCTCGTTCCGTCCACATTTCGCCTTATCATTCACCGAAGAATGTTTATATTCGCACTGACGACCCCGACTTGCCAGCCTTCTACTTTGATCCCCTCATTAACCCTATCTCCCTTCGTGGGTTCACACCCAAGAACGCCCCTCTAGTACCACACGAGGATACAATCTTCGGACCGAACGGTGCAGATGACGACGACTTCGAGCTACCCGACGAGCTCGACCCGTTTTTGACGCCCAAGGACCTGGAGAATGACTTGACTGCTGATGGAATAGCCCTTTGGTGGGCTCCCGAGCCATACTGCCGTCGTTCTGGTCGCATGCGTCGTGCGCAAGATGTGCCTTTGGTCAAGAATTGGTATCTCGAGCACTGCCCCCCTAATCAGCCTGTCAAAGTTAGGGTGTCGTATCAAAAGCTGCTGAAGTGCTTCGTTCTCAATGAATTGCATACGCGTCCTGAGAAGGCAATGACGAAGAAGAATCTGTTCAGGCAGCTCAAGGCGACGAAGTTCTTCCAGACCACCAAGTTGGATTGGGTCGAGGCTGGCTTGCAAGTCTGCCGACAAGGATACAACATGTTGAATCTGTTGATCCACCGCAAGGTACGTTGCGTAGAGATCTCTGGCAGCTTTTCGTATAACTTTTTTTCTAGAATCTTAACTACCTGCATCTCGATTACAACATGAACTTGAAGCCAGTCAAGTAAGTCGCCTCGTTCGTCCGTAGTTGATGCGTGTTAAACGTCAAACCCTTGGATAGGACGCTTACGACGAAAGAGCGCAAGAAGTCGCGCTTCGGAAACGCCTTCCATTTGTGTCGTGAAATCCTGCGATTGACCAAACTCGTTGTCGACGCGCATGTGCAGTTCCGTTTGGGTAACGTCGACGCGTTCCAGCTTGCTGACGCGTTGCAATACATCTTCGCGCACATTGGAGCTTTGACTGGGATGTATCGGTACAAGTACAAGGTTCGTTCC